>KZ810420.1:0-17879 GCA_000696205.2 Oncopeltus fasciatus
GACAGCTAAGTACAGGATGCTCCAGAAGTGTTTTATAAAAGACAAGCTAAACGACAGCGATCTTACAATACATCGGATTGGCTTAATTGAAATTTGGTTGTACAAACCTCTTTTATTTGTCAAAACACTAAGAATAATGTTTTTTTTTTAATCAATTTTGTACTTAAAATATTCTAAAAGAAACATAACAATATTGTTTTTTGTACTTTCACTTTTCACGTATAATATAACTACTCTTTAAGATTAAGTGTTGTATATCTCAAAAACCAGAGTTAATAAAAAATTTTCAATGTTATTCTCGTTTTTATCACCCCAAAATTAGTAGAAATAGACTAATTTAGTGTAGGAAACATTCAAAAAATATTTTTTTGTTGTGCAGAGTTATTTACAGACAATGTCCTCAGGAGGTCATGAGGTTATCTTCATTTGACGGGAGGGTTTAGGGGTTTGAGTTGGAAGGACAAGGTCTGTGCTAGTAGATTAGGATGGTATGGCAGTTTACTGTGGAAAAGGGTGAAGCGGGAAGAAATGAGTTAATGAACAAAAGGGATATCAAAGTTATGGCAAAAGAGGAATTGGATACTTAATAGGAAGCATTTGTGATTATTCGGAGGGTTTTGGATTGAAAGAACTGGATTCGTTGGATGTTGGAAGGCTTGGCGGCACCCCAGATTTCTACTCCGTAAGTCCAGATTGGTCGTAATAAGGTTTCGTTGAGCGTCAGTTTGTTTTCAATCGTAAGATTGGAGTTCTTGTTCATGAGTCTGTATAGAAGTCCATATCCTCGATTGAGATCTCGTCTTTTAATATTAGTATGTTCGCCCCATGTAAGTCGTGAGTCAAGATGGAACACAAGGTAACGAACGGATGGTTTGATTTTTTCGAGGTGATCTTGTAGGTTTTTAGAAGCAGTTTTAGAAACAGGATGGGAAGATAATATAGTTTTGTCGTCCGCAAATAGAGCTAAGAGGGTACTTGGATGGGTAGGGATGTCAGCAGTGTAAATTAATTAAATTATTCAAATTGGTTCTTTTTCAAATTGTTTTTCAAAATCTTTTAAATTTTCTTACATAGCTTTCTATACTCATACTCTTGATATCACATTATATTATTGCAATTCTCTATTATACTAATTTCAATTATTATTGTATACTCATGACATTGTATTTCTACAGCCTTGAAGATGGCTTACAATGTAAGCCGAAACGTTGGCAGATAATCCTTTATTAAAAAATACATTTTTTAAATTTGTGTTTTTTGGATCTACCTTGACCGAACCCCAACTAAAATCATCTAAGAAGGATTAAATTGTTAGAGTTTCTTTTTTTTTTTCCCAATTATATTAAAATATTTGTATATAAACGGACTTACATTTTTAATTTTTCTTTGGTACAGTCATATTTATGTCGAGAATTAATTATAATAAATAAAGTATTAATACAAGTTGAAATACAAATGAACTTTCAATAAATAATTTAGTTAGTTTATTTATTATCCTGCTCTTGAGACTAATAATTTTAATAAACAAGTTAAACCAGGGGGCCAACTTTAGTGTCAACAATATATATTTTTTATTCTTTACATGAAACTACAAGAGACGTTTCAGCTCACTCCGAGCCATCTTCAGTCCAATAATAACAAAAACTATAATATATATCCTATACATAACAGTCCCTTAAAATCTGTTAGACATGATCTGCATAAGTATATCACACCCAAATGTGATGAACCGTTTAGTATTGCTAATTTATATAATCCCTGAAGATGAACAAGCAGATACGAAAAGTTGCAAATAAAGTTTTATTTATGAATGGAGGGTTTCGCTCCAATTTTATTGCTATACCTTCATACAAATAATAGACAAGAGAAAGGCGATTTATGAATTTAGCAGTTAAGGTTCTAAAATTATATTTATCGGGACGTTATAAATAAATCTTCTGTCATTAGTTGACATTCAGAGATGAGTTGTTCCCCAGATAGCAAATGTATTTTTAGCGCTGCAATCAGCTTCTTTTCAAGAGGGAATTCAATACAGAAGTGTGTGTATCCCCTTTATTTGTGAACGGACTAAGTGAAGGCAGCGCTTTGATAGGAAGATCTCTATCAAAGATCCTTTGTTAGGGGAAGAATAAATAAATATTAAGGTTTTAGTAATAGCGAATAGAATATTTACAATACATTTCATGAAATTTCATTGAATTGCAAGAAATCTCACATATTAATAAACTAATCACATTTTAGAGAAACTACATCCTAATCCCAAGTTTTTCTTCAGTTAAGTTACAGATAATCAAGACTTTTAAATAGATTTCGAAATTTTGGACTATATTTTTGCCTTCTACGATCCAGTATGTTGAAATTTATTCAAAGCCTCAGAGAAAGGCAACGTCATATTTGAATTCCTCTTAAGCTGTGAGAAGTTCATGGTGTAAAATCAAATGATCTAACTTTAATGTTTTGTACAGATCATGCAAGATACTTGTCAATGGAGAGATTTTCGAATGTGACCGCGATGGCTGAGAGCTGCGAAATTCCCTCTTCGGACATTGGTCATCGGACGTACCACTCCCCCTTCGGCTTGAAAGATAAATTGACTACTTCCATCTGTAATGAAACATGGGGAATATCCTATGATTGCTCAGTTTCTAGGACGCATTATGTCAAACTCAATTTTGCAGAGGGCCATAAGATAAATTTAGAATGTGTAGGCGGACGAGATTCAAATTTTAAAAAAATATTACATTTGATTTATTTATTATTATTAACGGTTGTTAAAATGCACATGAAAGTTATAAAAGAGGGTAATTACTTTGAGCTCGTGGATCCAGATACCCGACTTCTTTTGTTTAGACATTGATGTCAGTTATCATATTCGTTGTAATTATTTTAATAATTGATTGGAGTTGTTCATTCTTAAGTCTTATATGATATTTGTTCTTATTAATTTTCATGGCGGAAAACATCTGCTCACATAAATGGGTACTACCAAACATGCACAGAAAGCGTGCTGCATACTTCTTTAATTCCGGCTTGTTGACCAAACACTTGAAATATTCTGTATAAAATGTAAGAGTGGTAACCTATTTCTTTCAAAATACCCGATTGAAGATCTACCAACACCGTTTGCAAAAGAACTGGTGCATGTGAAGCTTCAAAATTGAATAGATTGTTGGAAATTGGGAATTCCATTACATTCATTTTGTGGAAGTCTTCAAAATGATTGTTGAATTCCGTTATCAGATTTTGCAGAGGTTGCGAATATTGATCCATTTTTTTCACTGTGACAAATGAGTTTAATTGAGGTAAATGAACTAAAGTTGGATTTTTCTGCTTTATTTTCCCACAGCTTCAACTTAGTTTCAAAGGCTTGAATACATGAATACATTTGAGTGACAATCAGATTATAAACATGTAACTTTACATTGAGATCAGTTTTTACTTTACCTACTTCTAGTCTAAACTCTCAATTAAGACGAATATAACGCGTTATACTCGAAGTGCGGGGAGCTGGAGAGATTACCTAACTGCCTCGGTGGTGTAGTGGTCAGCATACCTGCCCGGAAAGTAGGAGACAGTACAAACAAATGCACAATACCTTCACAATCACTAAATCGAAATCACTCACGTAGCGCCGACACACTCTTTTTACATCGATAAGGAAGGTTCTAGTCCAGACTCCAGGCGCATGGAAGATGCTATTCGTCTCGACATTAATAACAGGTTATTTCCGTATGTTGCTAAGAGGTGGCGTTACTGTCTATCTCTCCGCTTGTCTAGGCACACTTTGCCATTGGAATTACTTATAAATGTAAGGGAAATCGAGTCAAGTTTAAAAGCTCTAAAAAAACATGGTTCTTCTTTCTGTGGCACATTGCGATCGCGGGCCATAACTTTTACATGACTGCTTTAAAATTGAATTTCCCGACACAATAACAATAATATTTTCATGAAAATTTTATTTAGGACCAAATTAGTCCTAATAGACTTGTAAGATTGGACAGAAAGTAGTTAGGGAAAACATATTTTAGCAATAAATTACGGATTGAGCATATCTAAATCATTTATATATGTCCTCGATTAATGATGATAATCACCCATCGATTCGAAAATTAGGTGGGTCGCTGTCCTAAACATTTCGTTTTTTCTTCGAATGTCTTTGAGATTGAGTGCGTGCGGAAGACATGACACTCAGATTTGGGCTGCGACAACTGCTGAGAAAGCGTCGAAAGAGAACAGGACTTATGACGTTAGACTGCAAGCGCCAGACTTTCTTAAACAGTGAATCAAGACTCACCACATACTCAAGTGAGTATTACTTATATGATTAGATAGTTAACAAATACTTCCTTCCAACCCTATATTTACATCCCACTTTGATAATAATATTAAATCAAAAATGAAGTCGAATGACAGTAACCAAGAGAAATGCGCCAAAACCTGCAAAATATAGTAAAACCGATTACCGATTATACGCATTGAGTTCACATATTTATCAACTCCGTAGGAAATTGTTTAAGTAGTTATTAGGAGAGAATTTTGTAAGAAGTAAAGCTTTTTTTTTATAATTTTTAATATTGAGTTCTATAATAAAGTGTTCACACCGATGGTATTTTGATCTTATCAAATCTAAGGCCGACGGAAATGGCCATCCTTCGAAATGGGAAAGAGAGAGAACTGTTAAAGGTGAGGGGTCACCTCGGCCGATGCACCATCTCTCGATAGGGAAAGCTTATCACTATGAGTAATTGGCGCGATAAGAAGATTTGCCGTGAATCAGCCATCACCTCACATCTCCCCTTATCACATTTCAGAAACAGGCTTTTATTTAAGCTTAAATGCATGGTTTTTACAACCACCGAAAATGTTTGATTTGAAAAACTGATTAGGGGAAGTTAAGCCTAACTAAAATAAAAAAATAGGAATGTCATCGCTTCAGCCTTCGCAATATTTCAAATACTAATTCAAAGTTGATATTTAAGCTTATCTTTACAAGTCATCATTTACTTGTAAGATATCATTATCTTCGTCAGTGTTTGAGTTACGAAAAAAAAAAATATATTAGCACTCTTATTCAATAAAATTTTTTAAAGAAAACGTTTAAGAAAAAAAAAATTAAAACTGAACTAAGAATGTAATTTGTAGGATTGAGCGGGCCTGAAAATAACTTTGACTTTACATATTTAAAGGAAAATGCCTTTTGAAGAATGCAACAACGAACTATTTTCTTCCCCTTTCTTTTTGCAAAGTCTAGGGCCGACAATTTACTTTTGTTGTATTGTTCGGTATGCAAGATCATTTAACATTATGTAAGATAATTCACTCTCATACATGTACGTCTTGAATGACCATTGGCTCACTTTACGCAGACCCTGCGAGATGGATTTCCATGACGTATTTATGTATGACAAACACTATATTAATCTATTAGCTGATTTCCAAGTTGACCTTTACAAAGGAGTTCTATTCAGGTCTTGGTGTCACGGCTCGTGTTTCCATGACGAGTTTATTTGTACATCTTTTTCCGTCTACCCTCTTATTTCCTATCTTTTATTTGCTCGTCTTGTGGACATTGTGAATGGCAGTAGTAAATATGCCTTCTCACCGATTCGCACCAATGCATTTTTATTATCTTATTTATAAGTATTTAAATTATATAATTAGTATTTAAAGTTGGATTTCCTTTTAGGAATCGTGCAGTTGATTGCCTAAAATAGCAGATCTATTGTAATAGGCACTAGGTAATGGATTAAATTAACACTTATTTTTTAATTAATTTATGCCTCTTGTATACAGGCGTGGCTCTGCATACTTAATATGTGTAAATTATGGGACATTCGCCTGTAATCCTTGTCCGTCGTATTTCAGACCTAATCACTTTGCGCGTCACGCTCTGACTAGTCTTCTCGAAGAAGGTGAAGGGATGACTGTGAAGAATTTTTTTCTTTCTAAAGAGCTAAAATGTAAAACCTCGAGGATGTTGTAGGGAATTGTTTCAAATCTACCAAATCTCATGGACACAAACAATGAAAGATCACATACTATATGCAGTGCATGTCTGTCACCGCCCCAGAGGCTAAAGTTTTCAATATCCCGTTGGTAAATCAAACTATTCACAGTAGTAACATAGCGTGACTTTAAAAATATTACAACCAACCTTCACCTAACGTACATTGGATAATATAAAAAAATTACCCATTAGCCATTAAAACTTTCATATATATGTATATATATTCACTTACAGGCGAAGCCTGCTCATCATAAAGCAATATAATAAAACAATTAATATGTTTAAGGTGAGCCATAGTCTCCTGAGTCGAAGGTCTCTAGTTTACAGCCAAGGCCCACATCCACGTTATCCTTCCTGTGCTTGTCTTCGTGATGCCCAAGAGAATCTCCTTCTCACAGCACCTGGTAACATTCATTCTGATTGTCCTAGCCCACATCCACGTTATCCTTCCTGTGCTTGTCTTCGTGATGCCCAAGAGAATCTCCTTCTCACAGCACCTGGTAACATTCATTCTGATTGTCCTAGCCCACATCCACGTTATCCTTCCTGTGCTTGTCTTCGTGATGCCCAAGAGAATCTCCTTCTCACAGCACCTGGTAACATTCATTCTGATTGTCCTAGCCCACATCCACGTTATCCTTCCTGTGCTTGTCTTCGTGATGCCCAAGAGAATCTCCTTCTCACAGCACCTGGTAACATTCATTCTGATTGTCCTAGCCCACATCCACGTTATCCTTCCTGTGCTTGTCTTCGTGATGCCCAAGAGAATCTCCTTCTCACAGCACCTGGTAACATTCATTCTGATTGTCCTAGCCCACATCCACGTTATCCTTCCTGTGCTTGTCTTCGTGATGCCCAAGAGAATCTCCTTCTCACAGCACCTGGTAACATTCATTCTGATTGTCCTAGCCCACATCCACGTTATCCTTCCTGTGCTTGTCTTCGTGATGCCCAAGAGAATCTCCTTCTCACAGCACCTGGTAACATTCATTCTGATTGTCCTAGCCCACATCCACGTTATCCTTCCTGTGCTTGTCTTCGTGATGCCCAAGAGAATCTCCTTCTCACAGCACCTGGTAACATTCATTCTGATTGTCCTAGCCCACATCCACGTTATCCTTCCTGTGCTTGTCTTCGTGATGCCCAAGAGAATCTCCTTCTCACAGCACCTGGTAACATTCATTCTGATTGTCCTAGCCCACATCCACGTTATCCTTCCTGTGCTTGTCTTCGTGATGCCCAAGAGAATCTCCTTCTCACAGCACCTGGTAACATTCATTCTGATTGTCCTAGCCCACATCCACGTTATCCTTCCTGTGCTTGTCTTCGTGATGCCCAAGAGAATCTCCTTCTCACAGCACCTGGTAACATTCATTCTGATTGTCCTAGCCCACATCCACGTTATCCTTCCTGTGCTTGTCTTCGTGATGCCCAAGAGAATCTCCTTCTCACAGCACCTGGTAACATTCATTCTGATTGTCCTAGCCCACATCCACGTTATCCTTCCTGTGCTTGTCTTCGTGATGCCCAAGAGAATCTCCTTCTCACAGCACCTGGTAACATTCATTCTGATTGTCCTAGCCCACATCCACGTTATCCTTCCTGTGCTTGTCTTCGTGATGCCCAAGAGAATCTCCTTCTCACAGCACCTGGTAACATTCATTCTGATTGTCCTAGCCCACATCCACGTTATCCTTCCTGTGCTTGTCTTCGTGATGCCCAAGAGAATCTCCTTCTCACAGCACCTGGTAACATTCATTCTGATTGTCCTAGCCCACATCCACGTTATCCTTCCTGTGCTTGTCTTCGTGATGCCCAAGAGAATCTCCTTCTCACAGCACCTGGTAACATTCATTCTGATTGTCCTAGCCCACATCCACGTTATCCTTCCTGTGCTTGTCTTCGTGATGCCCAAGAGAATCTCCTTCTCACAGCACCTGGTAACATTCATTCTGATTGTCCTAGCCCACATCCACGTTATCCTTCCTGTGCTTGTCTTCGTGATGCCCAAGAGAATCTCCTTCTCACAGCACCTGGTAACATTCATTCTGATTGTCCTAGCCCACATCCACGTTATCCTTCCTGTGCTTGTCTTCGTGATGCCCAAGAGAATCTCCTTCTCACAGCACCTGGTAACATTCATTCTGATTGTCCTAGCCCACATCCACGTTATCCTTCCTGTGCTTGTCTTCGTGATGCCCAAGAGAATCTCCTTCTCACAGCACCTGGTAACATTCATTCTGATTGTCCTAGCCCACATCCACGTTATCCTTCCTGTGCTTGTCTTCGTGATGCCCAAGAGAATCTCCTTCTCACAGCACCTGGTAACATTCATTCTGATTGTCCTAGCCCACATCCACGTTATCCTTCCTGTGCTTGTCTTCGTGATGCCCAAGAGAATCTCCTTCTCACAGCACCTGGTAACATTCATTCTGATTGTCCTAGCCCACATCCACGTTATCCTTCCTGTGCTTGTCTTCGTGATGCCCAAGAGAATCTCCTTCTCACAGCACCTGGTAACATTCATTCTGATTGTCCTAGCCCACATCCACGTTATCCTTCCTGTGCTTGTCTTCGTGATGCCCAAGAGAATCTCCTTCTCACAGCACCTGGTAACATTCATTCTGATTGTCCTAGCCCACATCCACGTTATCCTTCCTGTGCTTGTCTTCGTGATGCCCAAGAGAATCTCCTTCTCACAGCACCTGGTAACATTCATTCTGATTGTCCTAGCCCACATCCACGTTATCCTTCCTGTGCTTGTCTTCGTGATGCCCAAGAGAATCTCCTTCTCACAGCACCTGGTAACATTCATTCTGATTGTCCTAGCCCACATCCACGTTATCCTTCCTGTGCTTGTCTTCGTGATGCCCAAGAGAATCTCCTTCTCACAGCACCTGGTAACATTCATTCTGATTGTCCTAGCCCACATCCACGTTATCCTTCCTGTGCTTGTCTTCGTGATGCCCAAGAGAATCTCCTTCTCACAGCACCTGGTAACATTCATTCTGATTGTCCTAGCCCACATCCACGTTATCCTTCCTGTGCTTGTCTTCGTGATGCCCAAGAGAATCTCCTTCTCACAGCACCTGGTAACATTCATTCTGATTGTCCTAGCCCACATCCACGTTATCCTTCCTGTGCTTGTCTTCGTGATGCCCAAGAGAATCTCCTTCTCACAGCACCTGGTAACATTCATTCTGATTGTCCTAGCCCACATCCACGTTATCCTTCCTGTGCTTGTCTTCGTGATGCCCAAGAGAATCTCCTTCTCACAGCACCTGGTAACATTCATTCTGATTGTCCTAGCCCACATCCACGTTATCCTTCCTGTGCTTGTCTTCGTGATGCCCAAGAGAATCTCCTTCTCACAGCACCTGGTAACATTCATTCTGATTGTCCTAGCCCACATCCACGTTATCCTTCCTGTGCTTGTCTTCGTGATGCCCAAGAGAATCTCCTTCTCACAGCACCTGGTAACATTCATTCTGATTGTCCTAGCCCACATCCACGTTATCCTTCCTGTGCTTGTCTTCGTGATGCCCAAGAGAATCTCCTTCTCACAGCACCTGGTAACATTCATTCTGATTGTCCTAGCCCACATCCACGTTATCCTTCCTGTGCTTGTCTTCGTGATGCCCAAGAGAATCTCCTTCTCACAGCACCTGGTAACATTCATTCTGATTGTCCTAGCCCACATCCACGTTATCCTTCCTGTGCTTGTCTTCGTGATGCCCAAGAGAATCTCCTTCTCACAGCACCTGGTAACATTCATACTGATTGTCCTAGCCCACATCCACGTTATCCTTCCTGTGCTTGTCTTCGTGATGCCCAAGAGAATCTCCTTCTCACAGCACCTGGTAACATTCATTCTGATTGTCCTAGAACAGTGAACTCATCTAGTGTGCCTCAGGCCTTTTATTTAATCGGAACATTTAATCAATCCAGGTCTTTGCTATAAGATGTCTAAATACTGAAATTGGTTAGTACATCTAATAAGTAAAAGATTCCACCCAACATCTGAAATTACAATATTATATATTTTTTTAAATATGAGTTTAAAAAAAAGAAACATGTAATGTTTAAAAAAAAACTTTTTACACCATTAAAATACGTTAAATACATTTTTTATTATAGCACATAATGAAGAAGGTATATTTACATATTTGACTCACTTTGAACGCGCACTCCCCCCCCCCCCTTGACCGACTTCACCCTCATGGGTGTTGTTTGTATATACAAGGTCGACCAACAATTTGCGAAAAGAAGGGTTTCGTAGAAACTATAAGTAAAATTTAATGAAGTTCAACACCCCTGAATGTAAGAAAGACCTCGTAGAAATATAAATTTTAAAAACAATAATTTACTGATTTCTCAACGCCCAACCGATTTGAGCTCAACGCATCTCCCCTTAGCATTTGTTTGTCATCCACCAGGACTATCGCTCAGCTAGTCAGTCACCCAAAGTGCACCGTGGAGTCTGTGTTCCCTCTTGACACAAGACACATCTTCCGAGCTATCTTCTCCAGCGGATAGACAGCTGTGAGGACTATTTGCTCAGGGCAAAACAGCAACTTACCTCGTAAAATATCCAAGAGGAGAAAATTGTCTGCAAGGCGTTGTAGAAGACTAGAGTGTTCCTCAGCTTGAATGGTTTCCTGTTGGTCATGATGGCTGGTCCGAGCACCTTGGAGAAGTAGACGAAGAAAGCGCAGGCAGTGGCTGTCGGCCATGGCGAAGACATCATGGGCCAATCTGCCGTACGTGGATCTGGAAGGAAAACCCTCACATTGTAAAAAACATATTATTACATATTGGTAGTTAGGTACAAAAAAATAGGTCTCTAGTTTAACAGTCAGTTACAAAAAAATACCATCACAATATGTGTAAGAAATATTCTGAAATACAATCATGAAATCGGGGTAAGATCAGGGAGGCTGAAAAAGTGAAAAACAAAATTATTCATTGAGGGCTATTCGACCTAGCCAGCAGGCCATTACCAAGGTACTAGGGAATTGCGTGACCTAACCCGGTTACTGCAGCCATGTCAGCGAGAGGAGCACAAAAATCCGAATATTTTGGCGTAGTATGGGCCTTAATTAACAATAAGATTGAAAATAGGTATTGTCGCCATGTGATAACTGGAACCTTCTGTTTCGAATGCCTACATGTCAGAAGCATTGGGATTCTTGCTGAATTGTGGGGGCAAATCAGATAAAAAAAACAGCTCTAATTCGGATGTAATAGAAATGTTTATGTTTTCACCGTAACGTTTGAATCCCACATGAATAGATTCTGAGGGGAATGGGTATGACAGAAAATGGTCTGATTATTTTACGGGCACTCAGAAGATGATATTGGTAAAGAGAAGAAGGAAAGATGAGGAATATATATTATTGAAAATATAATCAGTATTTTCTCTATTCATAATTCCGGAATATCAGGCTTACACTTATTACCTCTAACTTTATTTTTTTAAACTAACAGTAACTTTTTAAACTAAAATTTTAAACATTTAAAAAAAATTTAATTTTAGCCTTTGTCTGAAGTCACTCTCTTCGAAAGTCGATTTCATCGCATCGCGTTACCAACAGGATTACTTGATTACCGTTAGTCCAGCTAGAAAATGCTCCTAGAAAAATGAATATGGGAGAAGCAACTCAGAGACATAATTTTAAAGAAATAGTACACATCACAACTTATTCCACAAATGCTGGCATATATTTCTTAAGGAATCCTATTCTCAGAACTCCTACCTTCGTTCATTATTCATCTTTTAGATTCCTTGTACTTAATTCTTCTGGTGCTATGCTCTTTATCTTATTAAGCTCCCTCTCGTAAAGTGATAAACTTTTTCTAGAACCTCGCGCTCTAAGAAAGCGCTGTCAAACGTCCTAATTAATTCTCACTCAGAAATGATTAACTTCAATGGCTGCATTCTGCTCTGCTCTATAGAAGAAAAAAGGCTAAACTGCTCCTCTCACCAGATTGGAGTTCACTAAGGGAATGCGATTCTAGACTGCTGTTTTGCCCGTAGTCCACGAACTATAATGAATCACTGTGGATTTCTTCAACAGCTGCACAAACAAATTTGAGTAGGACGAGAGAATAACCAATGAAAACCGTTCTGTTTACACTGTTGCTCCTGACTTGCATTCCTTCTCAATATATGGACGACTTTCAATTACCTCCGTCTATATGCTCATTGGTTCTGTCCACTGATAAGTCGAGGCGATGGGGACATTCATCGCCTCTCTGTGCCATTGTCGAATCAAAGAATCAGGTAGCAATATTTTACAGTTTCAAATAGAGTGCTTTTTTGACCGTAGATATAGGTCAGGTAGATCCAAAAAAAAAAAAATACCAATTTAACAAAAGTGTATATTTTTAAAGATTATCTGCCAACGTTTCGGCTTACATTGTAAGCCATATTCAGGGCTGTAGAAATATAAAATGTCATGAGAATACAATAATAATTGACAATATAGAATTACCATAATGTAATGTGATATCAAAAATATGAATGTAGAAAGCTATGTAAGAGAACGTTGGCAGATAATCTTAAAAAAAATACACTTTTGTTAAATTGGAATTGTTTTGGATCTACCTTGACCGAACCCCAACTAAATATTTTATTTTTGCATCATATTGTTACCAACATATGGGACATTATCCCGTCATCATTCATGAACCATGCATCGTATTATTCCGTTCCAAAAGAGGCAGCATGGAATTCAGAAAACTCCTTTCGTCCACCGTTCATTGAGTTTTTACATAACAAAAGCACAAACACATTTTAGTTCATATCTTAAAATGTAAATATAGATAGAATACAATAACAGTACAATAAAACTACGTCGAATATAATATATTAAAGCGGTCTTTGGTTGGTCTTTTCTGTTTAGTAGCGATGCCGATCTCTGTCTGACGTGAAGGGTGGGTTTTAACAAATAATAGGGAGCATTTAAATTGGCACCTATGTTATAAATTATAAAAAGTAATTAAAATAATTTTAACCCTTACTTATCTAAATCCAACTTACAAAATCAATATGTATCCACTTTCATATAGTTTATACAAGCAAAATATATTTAATATTATTCACTAATCTATCAAGAGGGTAGGGGGTGGGATTATATTATTTTTTTTCACTAACGCGCTTAAAAATTGAAGAAAATATTAGGTTAATTTAGACGTCATAAAAGTGATCTTGGCTCCCAAACCTTCAGATTGCATTACTGTCATCATAAAATACCATTTATTATAGCAAATAAATGTTATTTTATTTATATTTTGGAATTTTAAAAGGTCTCTATTTCGGTTTTTTTTTTCGATTTAAGAAAAATGAGATGTTGCAACTTCCGTAAAATCGAAGCTAGATGAACCCTTCATTTGGGGAAAAAATATTTCGACTAATTCAATTAATGAGCAAATAAAATTTGAGTAAAAATAAATAAATGAGCGTTAAATAAGCGAGAAAATATCTAGGTCTATTAAACAACTTATTACTGAAAAAGAACTGTTTCGTAGATCTTATTCAATTGAAACTAATGAGCTGAAAAGTGAGACCTACATTGAGAAGAGTAGATATACCATGATCCATTCGGCTGCATGACTATTCCAATGGCGAAAACGTTCAATGCCACACTCGTCGAGGTGATAAGAAGGAAAGCTTATCAGCGGAGGACGACGAAACAGGGATATCGCCCCACCGAGAAATAACTAGACGCATGAAGTTGCATGACGGTTACCCTCATTCGTTATTGGTTGACTTCATTTTCCAAGCCGAATCAATACTGTGAAGAGGGAAGTTAAGACGGACCGAAACAAGGCTAAGGGAAACTTAAAGGGAAGCTTGACGAACTTGACGTGGGAAATAATATTCCGGATTATACATGTTATATAATTTCACCATTTGCCCATTATCTTCATACAGTTTTTCACAACGCTATAAATAACGATACATTACAGCTTATTTGACGGTTTTCGACAAGAAAACCCCAATCAAATTGAGAATTGTTTACCTAAATATGTGTGTGTGTGTGCGCGCGCAGTCCTGCAACAGGTTATATAGGCCCAAGGGGGAAATACATGCATTTATTCTCGACCCAAGGGATATTGAAGAAGGCCACACGTCACACACACCCACAGTTGCATAAACTAAGCATTCTAAGCACACATATAAAATATAATGTTAACAAATATGTATTTCTAATAAACTGCATATTATGTCGAAGGCATTTTCGAACTCGTACTGGACATAGTAGGTAATCCCCTACTCCTCTTCGTGTACTACAACTAAACTCGGCCTTTTATTCTACATTTAAAAGTGACACGATTTATCTCTTTTAAATCACAGCTCATTATGGCTTCTAGCCCGTAAAAATAACATTTGTGGTCGAGGTAAATCGTACTTACAATTATTTAATATCTGGAGTATTTCTCCTATCAAGAAACCTATCAGGGTCAAGATAGAAAATATTTTTGCTCAACTTGACATTCGAGGTATTTCTTCTCTCGTATTAGCCCGGTTTCGCTCAATAATGGACGTGACGTTTCCATTCAACAGCTATTTCCATCATTTCATTGAGAAAAACTGACAACTGTGGCCTTTTGATTCTTGATACTTTCTCACAAATTTGTGGCTGTAATTTTTGGTCTCTAGTAGGTTGGGCCAGGGAATATATTGAAAAAATTTACCAAAAATATTTTATGAGAATAACCTCATTAGAAGGAAAACTAATTATTAATAATTGCAATTCTACCTTATAAATATTTGTTTGTAAATGTTAGGGGATGTTAAGTCTATCGAGCAACCGAAGGGGCAGAGCTACCTCGAAGAATTAGAGAAGGAGACGAGACTTGTACAAGAGTCCTGAAGATGCACAGAAAGCCGAAGCGGCTGTAATATTCGATGCAGATATGAAACACCCTTGCTGGCCACCCGAGGGGGGTCTTGGCGGCTGTCAGCTCACTTCCTGAAGAACGCTCCCGCCATGACAAGCAGATATCACTCTCGTCGCCGACTCCACTTTCAGCAGGTCTTTCCTCGTGCTACAGACACTCCTGGGAATTAGTGTAAAACCATTGGGCTCAAGACTTACGACGTTCCTCTGTATCTTCTGCATTTCGTGGTGATGTTAAAAATGAGGTTTCTTGCCGACTGCCATCTACTATGTTTTGTCGTAATACTAGCTATGCACCCCTCTTCCCTGCAAACACCGAAATCTGAGAGCATTTCCTATAAAATAATTTAAATATCAAATTTGGTTTCTTTATTTCAATAATTTGAGAAGCTAGAACGTCTACAGACAAATAAATAGATATATACATAAACTCGCATATACACTTGGAAGAGATTAATAAGCGTAAAAATAAATAACACTAAATACGTCTCGATAATGAGGAGTAAGGAATGCGGGAAGCGCTCATCGATCGCAGTTAAGTAAACATCTTCCATAATAAGCGTTTTTCGTATAAGCAGTAAAGAGTATAAATTTTAGAAAATTTCTTGGTTCACAAAAAAATTAAAAATCAAAATTAGTAAAAGAGAATTTCTTGGGGTTCAAGGTTGATAAAAAAAAATAAAGAAATGTATTTTTTAATATTTGTCACGTTTCGGATTACATTGTAACCCGTCTTCAGGGCTATCACGAAGACGAAAAGGGACCTATTATCACCTGGATCAAATCTACAAAACTGTCAGTATGAAGATGACGTGCCACATACGGGAAAGATAACATTGACAAGGAAGGTAACATTGAGAATGATGATTTACAGCTCGTAAGTAGCCCCCCCCCACCCCCGGACCTCTGCACTCTTTGGCAATGAGATTAAAAGATAAGCTCTACTTGGATTCAAGTTGTTTACAACTACGAGGTACAAAAATATTTCTAGACGAAGACGCCAATCTAAGCTTCCTTGACATTACTAATACTTCAAGTAATTCGGATACTCTTTCAGTTACCACTTGTAGTTTACTCCACAGGATGTAACTATTCGGGGTCGTGGGGGTTGCATAACAACAGCAATATGCAAGGGTAAAATATATTGTAAATAAAACAACTATTTTTTTGATAATGACAACAGCAGGACATTTATCATCCATTGCCTACTTCGTTGTATCATTAGACCACATCTCCTTATTAATTCCTCATGAACTAGTCCGATTTGAGTTAATAACAAATTACCTTTTTCTTGCTATACGCAAACAATAAATTATATCAAGAATAACAAATAAGAAGAAGAAGTGTTAACATTTCTAGAGGATAGGACACGAGTGTCATAAGAAGAAGTGTTAACATTTCTAGAGGATAGGAGACGAGTGTCATAAGAAGAAGTGTTAACATTTCTAGAGGATAGGACACTAGTGTCATAAGAAAAGTTATGAAAGTTATGGCGGCAGTACTTAATTTTTTGAAGTTTAAAATTAATGACAAATTTACGAAATAGCCATATTTAAAAGTAATTTAATAATGTAACTAGGGAAGTTGAGCACTTTTTCTTCTTTTTACCCGTCTCTCCCAGATAGTACAGAACACTCTTCCTCCTTTATTAAATTCGTCAATTACTCAAATGAACTATGGGAAATGTGCTCAGATTACACAGCCCCCGCGTGCTGCACTTCCAGGAAGGTATTATCATACACACAGGTTATCCCCCCACACTAAGTTAAAATAAAAACTCGATTACATTATAAGAGACAGGAATTATTGAAGTCAAAAAGGAAAAAAAATTAAAATTATGCAATACATAGGCATTAAAAAAGCTCATGGTATCCGTTCGAGTCTCACAATCCTGGGAGTTCAAAACGCGTCTTGGGCAGGATTTTAAGGATAAATAAAAGTTTGTCCTGTGCCAAGGATGTTTAAAATCGGATAGCATCCTAGGTAGTTCCTCCCTACATGACCCTAAGTGATTCACACAGGAGCTAACACATATAAAAAATCGAGAAAAAAAAAATGCAACTGATTTAATACATGAACAATTTCGAATAACATTTCAAGACATATAGAAGATTGCACGTATCAGCAATCTTTAAAGAAAAAATTTTATGGAATTAATTGTCCTAGAATTAGCAC
Source organism: Oncopeltus fasciatus (assembly GCA_000696205.2). Lineage (NCBI taxonomy): Eukaryota > Metazoa > Arthropoda > Insecta > Hemiptera > Lygaeidae > Oncopeltus > Oncopeltus fasciatus. The sequence continues at coordinate 17,089 of KZ810420.1, forward strand.
AATCTTGCTTTTTTTTAAATTTTACAAACAAATAATTTGGATGTCAATAATTCGAATTTTTTCTAACGCGGATTTAAAAATTATATACATATTTCAGTAAATAAATTTTGTCACACAAATAATGTAAACAAAGCCCAAGACGGGAGCATGACGCAAGTGCAGTGTAATTTATGTTTCTGCAGCGTAACGATGTTTCATTAAATACATTCGCATTTGAAAGTAAAAAAATTGTTATATTTTGGAAAATGAAGTAGGCAATAGGATCACTCTAGCTGACTCTAGACCGTTCGGGAGAGAAGCACACATTATTAGATTTGTAAACATCTGCTTAATAAGTGTCATTCGTTCGCACAGATAGGGCTTAACGCAAGAGCAGCTAAATCTAAGCAGTTTCCCATGTTTCATTAAAGATGGAGGATGGATATAAAAGAGAAAATTGAGGGTTTTCTAGTCGCAGAGAGGAGGAAAATCCGCGCACCCCCGTAGATGTGAATAAAACATTCATAGTTAATTAATGAGAGGGAATAGAATATAAAAAACTATCTGTCCCAGTCTAGTTCTATTCCCTCTCATTAATTATTTGAAATTTACGTGGGATAAAATACCACAACCAAATTAAATATTTATAAAGAAAAAATTTTTTCCCACTTTCTCGTGGGTTAGACTCTTGCTAGTGTAGAGGGAATTGAATAAGACAACTAACAAGTCCTGGTAGTATAACTGGAAAGTACACCGGCCCGGACAGCAGGAGATCCAGGTTCGATTCCTGGCTGGGACAGATAGTTTTTTAT
>KZ810420.1:17911-30506 GCA_000696205.2 Oncopeltus fasciatus
TTATATAAAATATTATTAGATTGTTTAAAATATAAATATTATTGATTTCATAATGAATTGAGGTAGCAATTACTGCTGTAATTATATATATTTTAAATTTATATACACAACATGAGTTACTCGTAAAAATGCTATAGAACATAAACGTTAAAAAATTTTTTTTTTTTTTAAATATCCCCTATTAACTTTACATTGTTGTCATACCATTAGTGGAGCACTCCACTTAAAAACACAAGCATATGTCATGTACCAGCTTGATGTTCACATCTCACATCAAAAACTATATAGCTCATATTAAATGCATTCTTAAGGGATTTGAAAATAGAAGCGAAAATCGTCTTCAAAACCAATTGCCCCCCACCCCCTCCCCTATGGTGGCCACCCAATTTCGTACATGGATAGTATGGATATCATCAAGTTATAAATTCATTGCACTTACCACTCTTGTTCTGCATGAGATCCTCATACCAGTCCGTGACCAAGCGTGCCATTTTGTCGTCAAATCTGAAATAAGTAAAGTAAGACATGAGACATGATACAGAGGAGGGTTGCTAACTGTCAGCGAAATATATAATGAAATGTATAATCCACGGCTAGTTTGATTCAGGCGTAAAACAGGGATATTTTAGCAAAATGACCTCAATACATTATTCCTCAGTAATCTTGTCTCTCCCCTTTTCTATTAATACAAATTGTGGACAATGAGTTATGATTGCAGCATTCCACCGCAAGCGTTCGACATCGCCATCTAACTTCCAAGCTGGAGTGACTCTGTGGTGTGGGTACGTTAGAGATACCACTGGCGTTCGATCAGTTGATGCCGAAAAGACTGAAGATGACGCTAATGCATTGAATCTGTCAGCAGATGATGAGTTCTAAATAGCAGAAAGACACTATCCTTTTTAAATATTTCCGAGTTTTAATGTGTCTCAGGTAATGCTATCTTAGCAGAATTAGGGGAAGTGAATTGTCAGTTGTGGCCCGAGTCCGTAGCTTTTATATAAAATGTCACTCTTGGCAAAAAAAAAGAAAAAAAAAAAAAAAGAAAAAAAAAAAATACTGTGAAACGCTTAATGAAGTATTGATCATATAAGATGACCATGTCAACAAATGCTATTCATATATTTAATTATTTATTTAAGTTAAAAAATATGACTGCTAGATCATCCTGAACCTTGAAGAACTCCAAGACGCCTGAAATTGCTAAGTAGTAAATATTTTTAGAGCTGAGTACAAGATGAGTAGCACATTCCGGACGACACACCACACTGGAACCATCTAGAAAAGCTAGCGTTTATATAAGCGACTAAATATTAGTCTATTACGTACTTATTTCAATGGAATTACATTTGATTTTATTCTCTGTTTTAAATATACATTATTCGCTAAGAATCGTATTTTTTTCCCGCTGTTGGGCAAAAATCCTCTTTTATGAATTATTTATTCAAACATTTATTATTTTATAATCCTAAATATATCATGCACGCGACCGGATTCTTTAGCTCTTTATAATAATATTTACATTCACACAATAGAAAGATTATAAAAATAACAGAATATATAATAACAGAATAGTGTAAACTAATTGTGAAATTGTAAATTATACATAAATTTATGTAATTTTTACATTTTCTAACGAGCTAAATCATCACATTATTATCTTAATATGAAAAATATGAGAAGAGAACTCTAAAAGTATATGAATTATACATAAACACAAACTTTATTTATGTACATATACATACATGAAGTTCGTGTTTATGTTTAAGTAATTTACTTCTTTCTCTTCTACTTCCCAGAGAGACTAAATTGAACAATCGATAATATCTATGCTATTATAAGCGACATGACTAAATGCTGCAGAACGTAAAAGATGTAAAATGTATTTTTACACACACATACATCTAGATAGCAATTTTAAATAAACGATACATAGGACCATAGGGACAAAAAGAATAGAAATAATGATGATATTGTCTTACTGGAAGAAGGGAAGCCTCGATCTTGGAAAAGAGTACTTTATGTCATATGAGGGCTTTATGTAAGGATGCGAATTGGCGTATGACTCGCATGCAGTAGTACTCCAGATAAGTCGACATTAGTGAGGAAGTGGCACTGACGCCACAGGCGAGACTTGGGAGGCGTGACGTGATCGCGTAACGTTGGAGCATAGGAACTGCCGCTAATGTGGCTTCCTGCGAGATGAGCCTTCCTCGGCCACCCCACTCGCAGAAGAAGGACCAGGACTCTCCGCCCTAGTACTCCAGATAAGTCGACATTAGTGAGGAAGTGGCACTGACGCCACAGGCGAGACTTGGGAGGCGTGACGTGATCGCGTAACGTTGGAGCATAGGAACTGCCGCTAATGTGGCTTCCTGCGAGATGAGCCTTCCTCGGCCACCCCACTCGCAGAAGAAGGACCAGGACTCTCCGCCCTAGTACTCCAGATAAGTCGACATTAGTGAGGAAGTGGCACTGACGCCACAGGCGAGACTTGGGAGGCGTGACGTGATCGCGTAACGTTGGAGCATAGGAACTGCCGCTAATGTGGCTTCCTGCGAGATGAGCCTTCCTCGGCCACCCCACTCGCAGAAGAAGGACCAGGACTCTCCGCCCTAGTACGACTCGGAGGGAATCCGCAAACATTGGTCTGCGAGTTAGATATGTACTAAAGCAAAGTGAACAGGCTGCTACCACTGTTGCACTCCCTATGGTTCCGCTATACAATTTGATTCTACAAGAATAACATGCTTTTACTTAATTTCTCTAAGCTTTCCATAAACATTATTCACACGAGTATGTCTTATTATTTGTATATAATAAATAAGAACAGGTGGGAGAANACTTTTATTTACTTTTATATAAATATATACGTGTATGTGTGTGTGTGTGTGTGTGTTTGCACATTTAGAAGAATTTATCATGAATAATTGACATCACTAATTACAATATAGTAAAATGTAATAATAAAGAAAAACCTGTGATCTAAGTATACGATGTACTGAACACAACTGAATAGATACTTATATGAATGAAGGTCTTTGAGCAAAAGTATTGAACGATGGAATAAGACATTTCTGTATTAATAATGTATTTTAATTTATTATTAAAATAACTTTTTTTAATGCTAGTTGTTTTATTAGGATAAGTGATATCACGTATCAAAACAGTGGCTAGTCTAAATCACATGACGAAGGACAAACTAAAATTGCAATGTAATCCAGAGTTAGATACAGGTTACCGTGGGGTATATTGTGGATTTTGCGCAATAAATCGAATTTCGTGAATAAATAACACATTATTAGTCAGAAAGAGCTGAAAAATGCAGGCTAAATTATACTCAGGAAGGATCTAAGCTGCAGCTATTAATTAATTATGGGGTTTTGGAGGTATTCGTGAAGAACCAACACTGACGAAGGCCGTTTCATGAAAATTGTATTGAAATTTGGTTACAAACCATCGTATCCTTTTCATAGAATGTTTCTGCGAACTGTATCCACCAAGGCAGAATTCAAACCCGCGTTTTCTGATCACTAGCCAGATTTCCTTAACTCTGCACTATGTAGGCTCCAATCCCACGGAGGCTTGATCCATTTTATTAAAAGTGTGAATTCTAAATTTGTATTTATTTTTAAATAATGGACTTTAGTTCTCCTAACAATCTAATCGGTATACCATTTTCGCCATTTTTTGGAGGCTATTTTTGAAACTAAATAGTTTCTTTGTGGAACAATGACTAGTTTTCCCTACAGTTTCACGTGAAGGGAACAGAGAGTTCGTGTGCAATGACTGAGTTACAAATAAAATTTATCGTTAGCATATCTGACCTAGCAGTGTTACATTTTCAGCATATGTATAGGTAATTTTAAACGTAGAATCTCTGATCGAATTCTCTCTAATTAGAAAAACTATATTGTAAAGTTAAAAGTTCTTTGGGAACCTGGGAGTACGTGGAAGATCAATTCAATAGCGAGAGTACAACACGAGGAGGCCAGGAAAACCTTCCTCCTCAGAAATACATTCCTAGGATTCCTAGGACTACAGTACTTTTAGGCAAGCGTTATAATTTCTCCTAATTCTCATTTCGTTTTTCTGTTCTATTTAATTTATTTTTTATGTGGGGGGGGGGGGGTGGGGNGGGTTTCTTCTCCAGATATCAGTCAAGGAAATCAAGAGAAAATGTTAGAACTGTCATTTCAAAATATAACTAATCCAAAATACGGAGGTAGACTAGAAAAACTGGAGCGTGCGCTTACGTTAGAAGTACTAAGATATGCACGTGTGATTTGTCTGTTAGTAATTCAGTACTTTTAGGCAAGCGTTATAATTTCTCCTAATTCTCATTTCGTTTTTCTGTTCTATTTAATTTATTTTTTATGTGGGGGGGGGGGAGTGGGGGTTTGAATAAATAAAAAAAGAATTGTTACCAGGATCCCATATCCATGACCATTGGTCACCGAGTCATAAATATGGGATCCTGGTGACACGACGTCCACTCGCCTTCATGATAGCCCTGAAGATGGCTTACAATGTAAACCGAAACGTTGGTAGATAATTAAAAAATACACATTTTTTAAACAAAAAACAACATCTACTACTAAAAAGTTATTATTAATGTTATTTTCAATAATATCTAATGGTATTATTAGAGTTTTGAAAAAAAAAAAAAAAAATCAGAATATAATAGATTGGCTGTATACATATTGCAAAGATTAAAAAATGAAGGCAAGAGAGACAACTATCACCAAATAGTGAAAAAACTAAAATTTTGCAGTGGTAAATGAAAAATAGAAACAGACTTTTTGTACAACTCAAGAATTATTGAGGTGGTCGGAAATATGGTCTATTTGTGAGTGAGAATGACAGGAGACAGGAGAACAGGCGAAAGGAACATGGCTGCAGGGACTTGGAGAGTTGTTCCTGTGGGGGCGAAGGATATGGGCAAGTGGTCTGGGGTCTGGAAGCTATTGGAGCTACTGGAGGTCAGCTCAACAAGTCCTACTTTTATTTAAGTTAAAAAATATGACTGCTAGATCATCCTGAACCTTGAAGAACTCCAAGACGCCTGAAATTGCTAAGTAGTAAATATTTTTAGAGCTGTGTACAAGATGAGTAGCACATTCCGGACGACACACCACACTGGAACCATCTAGAAAAGCTAGCGTTTATATAAGCGACTAAATATTAGTCTATTACGTACTTATTTCAATGGAATTACATTTGATTTTATTCTCTGTTTTAAATATACATTATTCGCTAAGAATCGTATTTTTTTCCCGCTGTTGGGCAAAAATCCTCTTTTATGAATTATTTATTCAAACATTTATTATTTTATAATCCTAAATATATCATGCACGCGACCGGATTCTTTAGCTCTTTATAATAATATTTACATTCACACAATAGAAAGATTATAAAAATAACAGAATATATAATAACAGAATAGTGTAAACTAATTGTGAAATTGTAAATTATACATATATTNACTAATAAATTATAGAAAATTTTAGTTTTTTTATTTATATTTGGACCGATCCCTAACAACCTGTTAAATAAAAGGTCTTTATTTTCCGAATATCTCAGAAACTAAAGTATTACAGAATGAATTTCTGAATTACTTAAATTCGAAATTGTAAGCTGAAAGCAACATGCCAAAAATGTCTACGTACGCCAGAGGTTTTCTATGGTATCTGTCTAATGAGTAGCCTTGACTCAAAGGTCATGCATCTAAGTAGGGATCAGCTGAGGAGGGGGCATGAAACATGGTGTTTATATTGACGGGGCAGGGACCTCATGGGCGCCCCATCAATACGGCCGACTACCTGGAAGCCGCGATGACGTAATGCGACTACAAAGACCCGCCGCCCGTGCCAACCCCTACATAATACAACCCCTTGTTGTAACAATCCCTACGCCCTCATTCATCCCCCTGATTTATGGCTCGTGGAATATATTGTTTACTTTTTTCAAATCGCTGCCTTTGTACGCAATTCGTCATGTATTCATCAAACATGAGTTCTCTCACAACAAAGATAGACTAGAATAATCATTCTCTACACCGCTTCAAGTCCACAATAATAAATAAATTTGTGTATAGAGTTTATTTTAAATAAAATAATTATAGAAAATAAATTACAATCAGAAAGAATTGCGAATCCAAGGAGCCTTCCCTGCCTCACCCTTCCCAAGATCCGGCATCAGCCACCTCAACTTATTACTTAACTCTTCAGCTTTAATGATCCTAGTAATTTATTTTGAATAATGTCCATTTCTAATGGAATCTGCTTAATTTATCTCTCTATTCCTAATCTCACAAATTCGAATTGTGTTTCTCGTGGGAGTGGCGAAGTAGCGGGGTGCCTACAATTCCGCCTCTCGGATCAAGGTACTCGAGATGTTGGAGAGAATACTACTGAAACCAAGTCTCTGTCCTGCGCACAATTCCCTACTCATACCACTATTATCTGATACGAATTTTAGACTTTTTACTGCAGCCTTAAGAAAATATCAGTTTCAGAACGCCATTGTACCAGAAGAGACTTATCGCACGAGCTCAATACGCACACATCAACACCCACTTCAAGAAGAAAGGGAGCGAATGAGAGAAACTTTAACTCCCTCATTGAATGTCTGCTTCAACGTCCCATTCGTCAACCGGAGAGTCCTGATCTGATAGGTACAAAGCCAACAGCAGAAATGTTTGGCCAACTGGTTGTTTTTCCATTGATCTCTGAGAACCTGGTTAATTAAACCACTAACTTTTCACATAATAAATGGATTAATGATATTTTAAAGGCACTATATTATCTAACAATGAGCTGATCGAGGGTTTCTTCTCCAGATATCAGTCAAGGAAATCAAGAGAAAATGTTAGAACTGTCATTTCAAAATATAACTAATCCAAAATACAGAGGTAGACTAGAAAAACTGGAGCGTGCGCTTACGTTAGAAGTACTAAGATATGCACGTGTGATTTGTCTGTATGTAATTTGGTGCTGGCAATTAGCAGATAAACAGATCTCTTAAATAAGGCTTCTCAAGTGTAAGAGAGAGGTACAAACTCTACCAAATTTCCCTCAGCTGAAAAACCGTGTTCCGTATCGTAACATCGACCCAATTTCGCAAACAGTTTGCTTGTGTCTTGAAATCGGCCGAGAATGAAGTGAAGGGCTGAAGTTAATCGTAAATAGCGTAATACGTCATTCTCTAGCGTAAACTTTTATTAGATATTTATAGGAAAAAATATTAAGTATGTTATTAAAGTTAATTTTATACAAACAAACAAACACACACACACACATGCAGAGACTAAATTGTATTTTATTGTTTCCATTACTTTATCAAAAAGATGTAATAATTACGAAATTTAGTTTTGATTTATTGGGTCATTCAAAATCTCGGTGAAAAGTACACACAACAGATTTCAAGAAAAAAATATATAAACAAGCAGATGATCAGGTGACTGTGTGTGAGATTTCTACTGGAAGTCAATGTAAGTGTATTTCAGAGCGGAAACCTTTATCTTTAGTTTCGTCACCATTTTGTTGGCAAGCAAACTATTCATTTTCTCCCAGTTCGCCTGTCTTTCTGGACTCCTTTCATAAATCAAATTAAAATATTAATATCTTCATTAATGTTAGTTAGGAAAAAAAATGATAGAACATAATTGAAGTAAAATATATTTTTATAACATTCACGTTAATTAAAATTCTGCAAAAATAAAAATGTTTTTTTAGTTGTTTTTAAACGCTTATTAAGATTTCACGAATAGCTAATTTGGCAATAGCGAATCAGATAGCTCCCTCGCTCGTGTGAATCAAATTGAATTTCAGTGGACATACCTTTTACACTCATTGTACTGTGCGACTTTTAAAATTGGTTTCGTTAATTTCTCTTTTTATACCAATTTTTTTAATGAAGCAAGAGAAAGTGTCATAGTCGAAGAAGAGATAAGTGGATGGGAAGTGCACTGGGTACTGGTACACAAAAACAGGGACGGCGAAAAGGCCTTGGATTGTAGAGATTTGCTGAGATACATGCGTGCAGTCAAACTCCCATCGAACTGCAGTAAACCACCTCCGGGAAATCCCAAAAAAGAAGACGTAGCAAACCAGTCTGGTGAAGCGAGGGTATTTCCACAAGGTCGAAAGGCGCCGTATGTTCACCAACATGGAAGACGAGGAAAGTAGCCAAGGAGAAAAAGACGTCTAGAGTAAGCCCAACACGGAATAGTTATTATCTTCAAACTATTTGTTCCATCAAGTAGGCCTTGCAAATGACTTCCACCACCTGCTGTCATTCTGCCTCTAAATATATTTCCGACTTCACTAGAGTGAGCATCATAAATCCATCGGCTTTCATGTTATATGGACTGATAGATCTAATTTTTATTAAAAGTTGTGTTTCGAGAGCATTTGGGTTACATAGCAGATATACAGCATTTATTTAAATCGTTTGTGCAATTATATCACAGGTGAATGGTAATTATTTGTGTTTACATTAATCAAAACACACTAATTAAAAATGTTTTATTAAAATCTGATTATTTATATATAAAATAGCTGATTATAATAATGAAAATAAATCACAAACGCAAAGTTGGTGAGTATAAAGATGTATCTGTATTCACATATATGATGTACTCACTAAAGGTAAAGGATATGTGTTTTAAAATAAATACCGGTGAGATTCAATATAGGCCCGCCAAGGGGAAGGCCCAAACTGGAGTTGTGGTAGGTGCACGAGACAGAATCAACCACATCATCATGTGTGGAGCAGTAGACATATTCTTAAAGAGAAAAGAGAAGGATATGCCAAGGAATTGTAGAACCCATGCTCTCGTAGGCAGCAGCAAAACAAGGACCATTAATTTCAGCTACATTCAAGAGTAGTGTCGAAGAGATGGCGTAGAAGTATATTAGTGGATCGCTTCGAGAATAGAGTAGTTCGACGAAGGCACATGTGCCCATCAATGAACGAATGGGAAAACATGGCCATGTAAGACGAACGGCCTCCGACGAACCAGGACAGAAGAAGTGGAATAAGAGGAAGGTCCAATGTCGATGGAGAGAGATTGGCTGGAGCTATATATCTTTGGACCGCATACACAAATACGAGTAAGAGAACACGACGACAAGCATTACTTTTAGCACTTCCAACGGCTTTAGTCTGTATTCCTGGTGACAAATAAATTAGTCCAGAGGATTTCGGAAAGATACCGGCCTCTAATCATAATATACTCCTGTCACGTGCTCTCATTTCGCCTCGATAAGTTAACAAAATCTAAATATGACTGCCAAATAACAGATTCAGAAATTTTATAGCACTTATAATTTTCAAGATATCGAACTGCGACTTTCGAATTCTTTTGCAACTTTTTAAGCTTTGCGGTTGCACATTCTGAAACTGGTGGTGATGGACAAATAATTTATCCAAGAATAAATTTCACGTCACTAGCCTTTTTAGCACATGTTAATTTCTGATTTGGTGTTTACAACTTTTTCATGATTTTAAAAAGCAAAGACCACCAAGTGAATGGAAATTTGAAGTCTCTAGAGACAAGCCGCGCCGAAAACTCAGGGCAAAGAAACTGTCACAGATAAACGCCACTCTAAGCAGTGCTTACGTCGACATACCGCATTTCCCGAATGAGAGTGAGTTGCCAAGGAAAGGTGCTGAAGACGGCTGAACGGGAATCCTGAGAGACCCCTCAAAGACGGCTTCAAGCCGAGACGAGGAAAGCCATCTCGACTCATTACCTAATTGCTCTTTTAATTAAGGCATCACGTAACATTGATCCGTACTTCTATCTCCCATTTGATAACGCTACTAAAATACTTGCTTAAAATGCAAGAGTTTATCAAATGAAACAGAAGGCGAAAAGCAGCCGGAATATTTCGTGTTTATGTGCTGATACTCAAGACTGCAGGAGAGGAAGAGTTAACACACAGACAGACAAGTATACGTTACTAAGAGATTTCAGAAATCAGGAAATAATCTAGTTTAAATAGTACCACATTTGCTAAATTAGGTTACGAAAATTTAAAAAAAAAAATGCCTACAGGTATACGGTCCACCTCAGTAGTAGATAATAATATAATCCTAGCTCCAAATTATATATATATATATATACACACGCACACACACACATAAATGATGTATGATATATCAAATAAAATGCAATCTCTAAAACTCATAATCGATAACACGATATCCAGAAACTTATTTTTGAAAAAAGACAAGAACAGGGGAGGCTCTAGACCTGCCATGATCCACAAATTGCGATAGTGGTGAGGGGTTATGACGAGCACCTCCAAAGGCATTCCTTTCTTTTACATTTACCACTCTTGACAGATCTGACCCAGAGAATATCTCGTAAATGACATTCTCAATGAACCTCTTTTTCTGAAATTCTAATGTCTATGTGAACTAGTGCCAAGGAAACTTCCGAAAAAGACCGTTGCCTTCATATTGAGGGTCTTCAACACTTGATTTGCGGACGACACTCAGCTTCTCTGCGAGCATAATAACGTGCTAGAAGTGGTGAAAGACCTCAAGCAAGCTACAGACGAAATATCATGGGGATCAAGAAATGGCGCCTAAAACTCAACCTTGTGAAAACAGATGTAAAAGTTACTTACACTTCCATTACTTATGCCTGACCCGACAGGTACGGCACCAGCAGCGCACACACATACATTAACAAAATTCAGACATTTCAAAACAGAGTGCTCCGAATGGCTGTCAACGGCCCTTGGTTCACTAGGAACCAACAGTTCCTGCTACACAAGGAGCTGGGAGTTGATCCATTTGGACATCACATGGAAGAGTTAGCTCACGGCCATCACCAACGACTCTCATACTGCCTCGCTGCAGCCAGCTACAACATCGGGCCTCCGGTACAGCAAAGGCTGCGACCTCGCCTCTACCAAGTTACTTTTTTTTTATTTATTTTATTTTTTTTTCAAGAAAACTTTATTAGTAATGACCTTCTACATAAACACACAAACACACACACACACACACATATATTTTTTTTTCTTTCTTTTTTTCTCTACTTAACACTTTTCAGTTTTTATTTTATTTTGTAAAAAANTTTAGTGACGAGTGCCTTTTACTCCTGATTTGACCCATTGCTAGCCATTTAAAAGAGTCCTCTTAGGCTGCAAGACAAACTTTGGCAAATACAAATACTTTTGGGGGCACAGGTAGCCCGATATCCTCCTAGGGAGGAGTACGAGAGGTAGAAGTACGGAGGCCTATCGATTGCCAGGGGTCGATGGTTCAGGCGCCAGCGATATCCTGGTCACCCGAGCACGAGAATCACTTATCGCCGGCGACACGAGGGTCACTGCATGGATATGCACAACACCACAACTACGACATGGCGAAATGAGCTCCAGCTAGAAAATCCGAATCAAGGTCGAGAATTATTTCTTGGACATCTATTATTAAAGTCTTAAGCTGCTGGATAAATTAATATGGTGACACATGGTTTCCATAGAGGAATGTATCTTTCGGCTGTACATAAATAAAAGCCAATGCCGATTTATGTCTTCGAAAAGATCATTGAACCTGGCTTTAATTTGGTCGGGAAGGAAGTAATTGTCATCCTAGCTGTATTTGTAAATATATAAATCTTCACTAATAAGCGTTATTCGTAGAAAAGACAAAAAACATATTTTCTAGAATATTATTATTTGACAAAATTATCTTATAGAAACTTTTTTGTAGTTAAAAAAAAAGATGATTGGGAAGAGAAGTTGGTCAGGGATTCGGTTTTGGGATCTTAAGAATTAAATACTGATTTGTAAACAAAATAATTTTTTATTTTCGCCAATGTTTCGGCATAAATTTTAGACCTTCATCAGGGCTGAGTAACAAAAGAAAATCTACAAAATATATAAAACATATCAGTCATGATTTAGTTACCGAAAAGCAGGAAAAAAAAAAAATTATTGTCTGAGAGGACATATTATTATTAGATTTGTGACTGGGTTTTTTGCTATATTTCGGATGGCTTATTAGATTTGTATTAGTAACTTAGTGATGATTAATGGTGTGAGTGGATGTGTGATTGTATCCCAAGCTATTAAATTTCGTTCGTTGTTCTTTCATTTATTTCGATGATAAAGTGGATACATTTTGAGTTTTTGTATGTTACTAGCTTTCACTGCACCACTCTGAGCTATACCGATGGTTTGGATTTGTTTATTAGGTCTGGGCTTTGGAATGCTCCCACAAACTTTTTGTATATTGGCACCTCATATAATTCAATTGGACAGATATATTGTTATGATAATATCACTGAATAGGATTTCACTACACTAAATTGTAATTAATTTTTAATTTAGAGCACAGTCAACCACTCTCAAGCCTTGCATTTGATTTAATTAGTTTATTTTTGTTCAAATTTAATTTTTATTATTACCTTTTTTTTTCTCTTCTAGCCTGCACTATATTTAATTTGCTTTACGTTCTTTAATTTAATTTAAATTTGTTTTCCTTTTTTTAAAATAAAACAAAAATTTTAAATTTTAAAATTTAAATTTAACATTGTTTTATATATATCTCATAACCTCGTTATTATTTTGCA
>KZ810421.1:8969-29382 GCA_000696205.2 Oncopeltus fasciatus
TTTTGTTTCAATAGAGTCGTTTTTAAATTCGTCTCTATTTTCTAGTATCCTAATGTGTTCGATGAGAGTTGAGTGAAATCTCTCTATTGGGGAATTTGAAGTAGGGTTTTGTGAGCAGGTAAAGTGGATGTCTACTTTGTGTAAGTTAAGTAATTCTTTCACTAGTGTGTTATTGAATTCGTTTCCATTGTCACAGGTTATCTGTTTTGGTGTACCGTGATGAGAGAAGAATACAAGTAATTTGTTTACTACTTCTATTCCTTGTGCAGATTTTAGTTTATATGCTTGGGCATATTTTGAGAATGTGTCTATTATAGTCAGGAATTTAGTGTTATGAAATGTGATAGTGTCTATGTGCATGATTTGAAATGGTTTAGTGGGATTCGGTGTTGTATTAAATGGAAGTTTTAAAGGTTTCCTTTCATATTTGGTTTGAAGGCAGATTTCACATTTGTTTATAAAATTTTGAATAGAGGTTTTCATTTGAGGCCAGTAATACTTCTTTCTTATTTGTGCAAAAATTTGATCTATACCACGGTGATTTGTTTTACCTAAGTGATGGTTTGATATAATTTCTTTTATGTCTGAGTCATCTTCTACATCAATTAGTTTTGTATTACATTTGATAAATTTGATTTCTGAGTGTTTAAAATATTGAGATACTATAGTTCGAAATTCCTCAAAGAAATCATCTACAAAGAAAAGATGATATGTTAATTTAGGATCTATCATTTCTTTAACCAAATTTATTATGTCCTTTACTATATTGGTTCTGGATATTTGAGTTATAATTCTATTTTTAATTCCAAATAAGGTTAGCATTTTTCTATTTGCTGGACTATGATTAGTTAATGATAATAAAATTTGATTTTTTCCAAAATTTATAGGTTGTTCAGAAACAGGGATATTTATTTTGTTGTCATTTGTTAAATTTGAGTCAGTCGATTTTAATTCTGAATTTTCAAAGTCTTTTTGAACTAGTGTAGATAAATTGTCTGGTGCCTGAGAGGGACTTATCTCTGGAGGAGAGTGCGGTTGCAGATAAGGGTTCTGGGAAGTGTTTACTGCTGGAGAGTGATATGATTCATTGAGATATCTGATATCTTCCAACAGGGATTCAATATCTGGGGAGTTATTACTGTTCTCTAAGTGGGATTTAATTTTGTTAGTATTGATTTCAATACGGGACAATGCGTCAGCATTGGTATTTAATTTACCCTTTTTATGTACTATATCGAAATTATATTCGTTTAGTTTTAAACGCCAACGGATTAATTTTGAGTTTGGCTCTTTGAGAGAGAAAAGCCATTTTAAAGGGGCATGATCACATATAACTGTGAATTTTTTAGGGCCAAATAAATAGGGTCGGAACGTTCTAACACCAAAAAGGATCGCTAAGCACTCCTTTTCTATTGTCGCCAGGTTAGTCTCTGAATCATTTAGAGTTCGGCTAGCATAAGCTACGGGGTGTTCGTCTCCGTTAATTTTTTGGCTAAGAATAGCGGAAATGGCAAAGTTACTAGCATCTGTGGCTAATATGAATTCCTTTGAAAAGTCTGGGTATATTAATACCGGGTCATTCATGAGTAATGTTTTGCAATAGTTAAAGCATTCAACATACTCTGTATTAGTGGGGTCAATTTTGTTATTTTTCTTAAGGCATTTTGTCAAGGGTTTGGTAATTTTTGCGAAGTCTCTAATGAACTTTCTATAGTAACCAAGTAGTCCTAAAAATGACTTTAGTTCCTTGGCATTTTTGGGAATGGGGTATCTCTCTATGGCAGTTAGTTTTGTCCTGTCTGGTCTAATTCCGTCACTGGAGAGATGATGGCCTAAATAAGTAACTTCTTTACGTAGGAACTCTGTTTTGTCAAGCTGGATTTTTAGGTTGGCTTCTCTGAGTCTTTGGAATACTTGTTTCAATTTGATGATATGTAAACTTCTGATTGTATTCAATGTCGTGAGAGGATTTCGTTACACCCCTTCCAAGGTGGAAACAGCGACAGAGAAATAAGTGATTTTATGGGGGAGACGACATCGCAGTGACTCTTTCCTAAGGTTTGATAAGGACTTAGCGAATTACATTTTTTTTTGGCAAACATTGTGGTCATCTAAATTTTTGAAAGAAAATTTTTTTTTCTCAGGATACATAATTCCCACATTCAAGAGAACTATTTTTATAATTATTCCTTTAATATTAAAACATATTGAAAAGTATACAGCTCTCTTCTTAAGCTAAGACTTCAAGATGTTTTCTGAATTTCGACGAACATAAACATGCGAATTTGAATAACTGATATACGTTATTTATTTGAAGATATATCAAATGTTAGGAGAAAACGCTAATAGTTGGAATTTTAAATTTAATACATTTTTATTGCTCCATCAATATATATATTTTTTTGTTTGATGTAGTTCATGGTTTGTTACAAATATTTTTTTTTTTTTTTTCGCACTTTAACTATATACAAGTTGAAAATAATTGCTAAGAAATATATTACTTTATAGTTAATGAAGGTAAAGATTTTACCTCCAAATTGACCTCCATTGACTAGCCTATATAAATTTTATTAACTACTCAGGCTGCTTATATATGAAAAAATGTCTTGATTTAAGAAACATCAACCGGAAATTGTTAAAATATATTGGTTAAAGAATGTAATCCCTAGAAAAAAAATAATATTAATTTATTTCGAATGCCGAAATTATGTGAAAAAAATAGAGGGATGTAAGCTTAATAAATAAATTTAGTGCAATTGTAGAAAGAAATCATAAGATTATTAAAAAGATTATATTTTACGTTTAAAAAGAATATATTATTTCATAATATACTGAGAAAATTAAAAATCCAGATTTTAAGATAAACATCTCACAACTTCTTAGCTAGGCGGAAATATATATTTAACAAAATACGAATTCAACAATAAATATATTTAGGTTTAAGAACAATAGTTGTACAAATTACTTCAGATACAGCCAAGGTTTATGAATTAAATGTATACCAGTATTTACCAGTTTCTAATAAGTAATCTAAACCCTTTATTTTTATTTTTATTAATTAGAATTTAACTGAAATTTCCAAATTATAGTAATTTGAATGTTTAGTTTAATTATTTATTAGATAGATAGTAAATGTGTTACAGGTTTATTGTTTTTGTAATTAGTAATCATATCAAAATTGTAAAAAAAAAATTGTTTGTGCGTGTTTCAGCCCTAAAAAAGAGAAAATATATAAGCCTAAAACATTATTTGACTAAAAACCAACGAACTCTGTCTATATTTATATATATTTAAATACAAAATACATAAATAGTGATTTGTTTGAAATAAATAAGTTTGTTTTAAGGGATGTCCTTCCCTGACTGAGGGATGAAGGTCTTCTTCCAAAGAAATTTTGCGAAACCTCATCATGTACGAGGCCAATATTTACTTTTACGTGCCTAAGTAGCATTCACAGCCAGCGGTGTTTATGGCTAATTATAAAAAAAAAAAACGAGATCCCAAATAAATTATCTAGGTTGGGTAGTTCAATAAAAATTTTAAATTTAATACAATTAATCGAAATCAGTGCTCCGCGTGGTGCGGTTACAAATTACATTGTAAGGAATTTTTAGTCTTTATATTCTCTATACACTAAAATTTTCATATTGCAATCAGTCAATGCTCAAATAAAAAATAAAACGAACAAAAAAAGTAGAAACAAAAGAAGAGCTGATCCATAAAATTATAGTACATATATACATTATTAACAAACGAGTAATCTTATCAGATGGATTTTACCTGTTGTTGACGTATTAAAATTGCTTCTATTATTTTAATTAAGGACTTTCTCTCATGGTTAATTATAATTTGTACACAAAATACTTACTTTTAGTATTTATTTACCAAGCTTTGCTGCTTAATATTTGTTTTGGCATGTGACTGTCTTTAAAAAAAATGTTTGTAGCCCCTCCCCGGAAGGTTATATATATAAGTTATATATCTTTTCGACTCGGTTGAGTTTTTAAAAAGATATGANATATATTAATAGTGAGCCTCATTTGTATATTAAAAATTAAATTCATACCCTTAGGTAGTGAAATTCATTCTCTTCGAGTTATTTTGAACAGAAAGAAAAATAAACTTACAGACTCACTGTTTATAAGAAAATGATGAACAAATTATTCAGGCTCTTGCAAATTGAGCAAAAATCTGTTCAGTATTATTCCTTAAATTTAACAGTGTGCCAATATTGTGATGACTCATTTTATATAGCATTTTTTTTTATATACTAGAATTTTATTATTTAACTTAAGCTTAAAGTTATGCTTGTAAATTCACTTATACGTTAAAAAAAAAAAAGAAAAAAAAGAAACTTATATATGTTTGCACCATTATGCACGATTGGAGGAATTATACGAAGTTTAAGGTATCCGTATGTAGTATCAGGAGAGATTGGTGTCAGCGAGTCTACAATCTCTATGTCACAGGACCTGTAGCAGTGGAATGAAGTAGTGACGTCAGAGATGCTGTGTCGCAAATGTGGAACACACATTAGTACCTCGGACTTGAGCGATCGATTTCGTTAGGTCACAAGTTCGCGGAAGTCTGAACGCGGTGCGAAGCGCCCCACTTCATGTTCGCGAACGGTTGCTATCTCTTCCCATCCCATCGGGGGAAATCCTGTCTTAGTGTGCAGGCCACATATAGGCGTATTGGAATTTAGTTCTATTTTGAAGTTTAGAAATTTTGTGAAGGAGATTCTTAAGAAGTGAAGCATTGAATTTCATAGCTGGTGTGACATGATTATTTATATACTTCCCCCCATATGCTAATTATATTCTCCATTTTCCTAAAAGTTAGAATTTTGAAATAATCAAGTTATACTTATGTATTATCGCCAAGTCTACAGAAAATACAGTCGATGGTGTAAAGTTTCTAGTGAGTAGTAAATTGTTGACAGCTGCGATTGGTGCGTTCGAAAAACTACCAAGAATGTATAGTGACATTTGCATGACAGCATTAACGGGACCAACCAGGTCACTTTGGCGAATTCATCTCTAATATTAGTAATTTCCCTTTGAGAAATCAATTTAGCCACGTTATTATCAGGTGAAAAAGTTTAAAAAAAATCATCAGATCTTCACTGACTTTTCATTGGAGTTGATAAAACGTTGGTCAGTTTATATATATATATATATATATATATATATATATATATATATATATATATATATATATATATATATATATATATATATATATATATATATATATATATATATATATATATATATATATATATATATATATATATATATATATATATATATATATATATATATATATATATATATATATATATATATATATATATATATATATATATATATATATATATATATATATATATATATATATATATATATATATATATATATATATATATATATATATATATATATATATATATATATATATATATATATATATATATATATATATATATATATATATATATATATATATATATATATATATATATATATATATATATATATATATATATATATATATATATATATATATATATATATATATATATATATATATATATATATATATATATATATATATATATATATATATATATATATATATATATATATATATATATATATATATATATATATATATATATATATATATATATATATATATATATATATATATATATATATATATATATATATATATATATATATATATATATATATATATATATATATATATATATATATATATATATATATATATATATATATATATATATATATATATATATATATATATATATATATATATATATATATATATATATATATATATATATATATATATATATATATATATATATATATATATATATATATATATATATATATATATATATATATATATATATATATATATATATATATATATATATATANATAAATCATCATTAATAATATAATGGACAGTGTCGCAAAATGTATAAGGGCGTTGAGAAACGAAATTTTAGAGAACAGAAAGGAATTAATTCAACGAGTCAACAACTCACTAAAATTGTTACTTGAGTAGAGATATTGATAGACGAATTAGACTGTTGAAGTGATAGTGCAATATTTGGAAGAAACAGTTAAAACTCAATAGGAACAAATTCAGTTCTTAATGAAGAAGGAACGTTTTAATAATTTGGTGGTTTTAGGTGTAAGGGAAGAGATAGAAGAACGGACTCTTGGTGTTACTAAGAATATGTTAAGACGAGCAGATATTGATCTGCAAAATAATTTAGTAAATGATTGTTTTAGAGTGGGAAAAATAATGGAAAATCGGCAAATAATTTTGAAGTTATCATTTCAGCTAAAGAAACGGCAGATTTCGATAAAAGGTGGAGATGGGCTTAGTGATTCTTCATGGCAGATCTAAAGCAGATAGAGAGGTATTCAATAAATTAAAGCCATTTTTATTTAAATTTAAAAATGAGTAAAAAATTACAAATAAAAAGACGGTTTTTTAATATTCAATGGAAAGAAATTAAATTATGCATAATGAACTTGAAGATATGGATATCACGGCAAGGAAAACGAACAGAATCGAATGACAAATGCCCTAAAAATCCATCGAAGTTTCCTTCAGTGAACTCAGCAGATACCTTGGCATAGCAAACATCTAATGGCCCTGAGAAGGAATCCATGATCAAGACTGAGAACCTTAGATCTAAGTTTGAGGAAATTAATGTTTAAAATAGAAATGTTAGGTGCAACAGTAGTTTTGAAAACAATTGTCATTACTCATTGAGTGATATAGTGTTATATTCCTGTTAAAGGTATTTATATGTACATGTGTTATGTAAATGGGTATGTTATTAATATTGAGATGTTAATTTATAAACTAATTAATATAAGATAGTAATGCTATTATTTAAGTAATTTTAGATGTTATTATAGTTTTTTAGTTTAAATAAGAATGAAAAAAAAAGGAAAATTAAGGTATTACTCTCATTTGTATATTNGATCAGAGGCACTTGTTTCTGTGTGGAGAACTACAAGTATCCCTTGCAACTTTCGTCTAGATGTGGCCAATATGTAGATGTGTTGTTGTAAGAGACAGGCGTACTGACCAAGATGGCGGATGAGATCATATTATACCTTTGGCTATAGTAAAGCTAGAGTTTTCTTCGGGTAGTAAATGTATCACTCTTTTTCCATAGAGCAGCTTTATACAGATATGGCGTTAAACAGCCCATTGAGCGGTTTTAAAACTATTTACTTAATTGAAGTCAAGACTGGTAGGGGGGTTACGATGAATACTTAAAACCTTAATAAGTTCCTTATTACTTATAATTATTATCTATAAATTACGAATTCAGCTGGGATAAGTGAATATTTTCCTCTTTCAAATTAGTTACAATATGTAACTTAGATTCACCCCCTTAAAATTTATGAGCTCGTCTAGTTCTTACAAGAAATAAAACTATTGAGAAATACTTTTCTTCAGTTTATACCTTGAATCAAAATGTTCTAAGGTGTAGTTCACTTTTCTTTGGTTTAGCTTACAATATTAAATTTAACTTTATCGTATTTAATGGGTACTTTTGCTTAATCACATATGTTGACAAAACGTGTGTGTTGAATACTCCAAATATTTTTCATTCTAAGCATAAATATCCAATCACTAATGCTTTATACATTTATATAGTCACCATTATTCATTTAACTTAGTTTAGGAATAACATATTTTTATATCTTAACTCAATTTAATCTTGTATAGAAACTATTTTTAAAAAGAATTGGAAATTAAATTCAAATATCAGCTTAGCTCTTTGGAGGCAGAATTAAAGAAGGAAAATTGTTTCCTCTTTGGTACAAGATAACTTTCTTTGTACAACATGAAAATAAGAAAAAGTAATTTGTTTTCAATTCCTTCCTCTTTTTCCTTACTTTGGCGACGAAATTAAGTAGAAATGTTTTAAACGGGATTCATTATACAGATTAAATTGTTTTTCTATATTAACTAAGGAATATAAAGAATCTGAGTTAGGAAATACTTACATTAAATATAATTTATAATATTAACTAATCAAAATTTTAAAAATTATTTATNTTCCGTCCAATGATCGTTTTAAAACGATTCCAGCCTATCGATCTTTGTGCGTGAGTCGCTCTAGCTCTTGGGCCAACTTGGTAAACTTTTTTTTTCTTTTTTTTTTTAGTTTGGCTATCATTAATGTTTTTTAAAATTTTATTATTACATTAGATAACATAAAAACATAATTTAAAACTTTTTTTTTTAACTTTTACTTATTGCATTCTGTTAAAAATAAAAACATTTCAATTTGAATACAATGAATAGTAAAAATGACATTCAATGACAATCACGTGATGAGAGAAGTTGACCCAGTGATACAACTCTCAAAATACAAAACTATACATGTTAATGATAACTAATAATGAATATCTACCGATAACATTAGCTATTGTTTTTTTTTGTGCGTGTGGACATGTGTTATTTTTCGTATTTATTGAATATGATTGAATGAAAAAATAGGTTTCATTCAGAAAACAGCTATTTGGAAAAACTATTGGTATTTACTAAAGTCTTTGTAATTTGAAATTAATAACTCATTTTCAACTCACTATCATTATAACTAGTTGTTTATACTCATTAAATATTGTCAAGCAGTCTTAGGAATTATAAAGAGCTCCAAATTTGCATAAATGAGCTACTATTTACATATTGGTAATCTGATGAATGTAGCGCTTGGTACAGTGCTAAAATGTTCTGCTATCTCATTCGTAATGTTTTTGAAATTTTGTCATAACAATTTTCGCTTAAATCAGTAATTACAAACACACACACACACATGTATATTTTTATTATCCTTTTTTTTTCTGTATGCGCACTAGCGTCCAAAATTTTTTAAATAATGATACCAAATTCAGTATTTAAGCTTATTTTTGTAAACCTCAGGATGTGCTCATTAATAGCTGAAATCGGCCTGGAAGATGGGGGTTTAATAAGGGGGTCAAACATGTAAAATCTTCATATCTGCATTATTATTAGTGTTAGAAAAAATGTATGGATAAAAAAAGTTATTACATAAATATTATAAAATTTTCTTTTTTAACACTTATGTTCCATAATATTTTCAGTAAAAAAAAATAATTAAGAATGTTACTTCAAGTTTTGGGCGAAAGTTTTATTTGTTTTTTAAATAGATCACAATTTAGGTAATTAGTCTTTATATTTTTATTTAGGATTTATTCATTTTTCTTTGTATTCAGATGAGTGGGGGTGAAGGTTCAGATTTACTAATACCGAGATTTGTAATCGATATATCTTTGTTGTTAATCAAGTTAGGAAAAAGTTTATATTACATTATACGCATAAAATACAATTTTTTAACGTTTATGTTCATAAAACGTTTTTTTTTAAAATTTATTTTAAGGAAAAATTTCACGAATGTAGCTTCGATGAATGAGTGTTTCCTCCGCTTTATCTCAGTATTAACAATAAATAAGAGTCATACTCGTAGGAATGGTCATTTTCGTAGCCCAAGAAGCAGTCCAAAAACAAATGAAAAAATCATGACATCTTGGTTTTTTTATATATACGTATATATGTATTGCACATCGACAATTGGCTCATGTAATTTTTCGACAAAATTATCGACAATCATTTATTTTTCAACTACAGATAATTAATATTTCAGCACAGCTTTGCTAAATTAAATCTGGAATATAACAGCAATTTTGTTTAATATACCGCTGAAAGTGTTCGCAATCTCATTCCGGTCTGGTTAGGACTCCGGGCAAGATTTAAAATCCTGTCATTCAAGAGTAAACATTCCATTTCATCTAAACCGTACCTTAATATTTCGAATACCCCATGAATACAGGAAAAATACCCGATAAAATTCCGTCAAGCAAGAGATGCGTTAACTAAGCGAATTTCCTCCCTTTCATTAAGGTGGATAATTGCTGGCGGGTATCCGAATACCCAAAAGGATGGGACTGGGCAGACTTGAAGGAGAAGGCGTGAAGAGAAGAAGTGGAGGTTGACAGTTCTGAGCCATCCTTGTTCATTTAAGTGTCATCCTTAGTGTATGCTTCTAAAAATGTTTGAAGAAAGAACTAATAAAAAATTTAATTTAGAAATAAATCTGTTTTATAATTTTTTTCATGGCACTAATTATAGCGCGGGTATTAACGATAATTCAATATGGTCTGCAAAATACCCCATTATATTTCAACAATTAACAAATTCTTCAAAAAAAAACTTGAAAAATTAAGCTCAATTATTAGCTTAGTATAATTATTTAAAATTTAGAGGCAAAACCAACTCAAGAGGAAAATAAAACAAAATAAAAACACAGACTAAAAACTGAACATACTTTTTATAAACGCAAAGTGAACATTACAGACAAAGCATTAAAAAAAGAAAGACAACTCACATAAAAGAGCCCAAACGAATTAACAACAAAATAACATGCAAAAACAAACACACTAGACACAGGAAACATCATAAATTACTGGCCAAAAAACAAATAAAACACACTGACAAAAGTACAGAACAAAAAACAAACACAAATCACAACACGAGAGTAAAAATTCCTGGGCAGTCAGATAATATTCAGAGATATTATCTTTTGGGCAGTGTTAGGTTGTATTCAGGAATTTTTTCTCTTGTATTTTGATTTGTATTCGTTTGTTGTTCTGTACTTTTGTCAGTATGTTTCATTTGTTTTTTTGCTAGAATTTAAAAGGCTAGGTATGAGAATACTATTGTCTCTTGGATATTAATTAAAATTATCTGATAAACCATACCATTCCTTACGTACAAACTCCTTTCCTCAATCACCTCTTGCACACTTGCACAACAAAGGTCCTCATTCTTCAGTAGAGACATTTCATGAACTTAACCTCCAACTCCTAACTCCACTGCTATTTCAAGACTCAATAATATAACCTTATATTATTGAATCTTGAACTAGCAATCTTGAATATTATTGAATCTGCCCATCAATTCTCCTGCGGGGACATAAGTATTCGGGAGGCCAGTTTTCCAGAGAATACGGGGCCTCTTCTAGTGGGCTAATCACTCGTAGTTGAGAATATAAGATTCTAAGCAACTTAACTTGCCTCGGACTTGGACAAGCTCATCGGTTACGACGCGGCGCTCAAAAGAACAAGAGGGCAATCCTCGCCCAATTATGGTATTCGCGGATGACATTGTTAGCTGAAACTAAGGAGAGCCTACAGCAAGCTTTAATTGAATGGGAAGCCGAGCTAGAAAGGAGAGGAATGACTATTAATGACAGAAAAAGTAAAATAGTGCACATTGGTCGGGAACAGGAATACGTTGATGTGCGCTGCAAATGTGAAATAATGGAAATGGTGGACGACTACACTTGCCCCGGAACAGTGATAAGCAGGAACGGAAAGGTAGACTAGGAGATATCCAATAGGATAAAGAAGGCAAACTCAATTTACTACCACATCTGCAACACAGTTATAGGGAAAAGGGAGGTGGAGAAAAATGTAAAGCTGCATATCTTCAAAGCTGTTTACCTACCTACCCACCTATATGGAAGTGAAACTTGGGTACCAATGGACAAGCACCTAAGCAGAGTTACTGCTGCGGAAATGAGATACCTCCGTGAAATAGCGAGCCGAACCAGAAGAGATCGTGTCAGGGATGATAAGATTAGAGAACAGCTGGGGGTTGGCTCTCTAAAGAATAACCTTGAAAAGAGGCAACTTAGATGGTTTGGACATCTCTGCCGGATGAATGAGGACCGGGACGCCAGGAAATACTTTGAGGCCAGAACAACAGGGAAACGTCCCAGAGGGAGACCCAGAACTCAATGGACTGACATCTCAAGTGTAGGAGAGAAGAAAGGCAGAAATTGGAATGCCATGAGGGCGCTGGCTCGGAATCGGGAGGCTTGGTTTGCCTGGACTGAGGCACCTCCACGCTGAAAGGCACCAAGGAGGAAGAGAAAGAAGAAGAAGAAATAGGAATGCCATGAGGGCGCTAGCTCGGGATCGGGAGGCTTGGTTTGCCTGGACTGAGGCACCTCCACGCTGAAAGGCACCAAGGAGGAAGAGAAAGAAGAAGAGGGCAGAATTAACTTAAGACTCACCTTAAATATCTAAAAATAGAAACTCTTCCTGTAATATTCTTAAGAGAGCCTTATAACACTTTACTAAAGATACAATCCTGTATACTGTACAGTTGTATATGGCTATATGGATGGCTCTAAAACTGCTGATGTGAGAAAAAAAGGAATTTATCACAATCACACAATCCAAAATACTTTATCGCAATACAAACAGAAAGAAGAAACCAATAGGTCATAATCCTCGCTACCAGAGAAACCTAACGGACGGGGAAACCCAAAGTCCATGGACTAACGCCTTACAGGAAAATTAATTGTGGAATATCAGACAGTGCCCGAGAGAGTGTAAAAGACTGTTCGGCCTGAGGATGGCAGACAATTGCCGAAAGCGCTCGCCATTAGGACGTGCAAGGCAGCCAATGACGAAAGATTACTATATGTATATTAATTATTCATCCATTATTAGAAATAACCCTTCACTTTGTATAATATCTTAATAAACATATTTTTTTAACTTGTTACCTAATTCCTCCATCATATCGCCAACGTGGTTGAAAGTTTCATCTTAAATATGTAGCTACTGTTTTACTATAAAATTGTACTTTAAGCTCATGAAGAGTCGTCAGCATAGCCGTTACACTTCTAGAGCATTATAATAATGAAGTTAAAATAAAATAAAATAAATAAATAATGTATTGTTTTTTTCTACAAAATATTTGGTTAGATCTTCTCGAAACCACGAGAAGAGTATTTAATAGCTGTAATCTAAGGACAAGGATAAATTTATTTAATTATTTTAATTTAATGAAAAATTTTGATTTTAACATTTATATTCCATAACTCTTTGCAACATTAGTAGTACTGTTTATAATTCATTCCTTGGGATTTATCCTTTTAAAAAAATTAAGAAAATCATTGTAAAATACTTTAAACGCGTAGTATAAAATTTTCTCGTTGTTAATGATTTTCACTATATATTTAATATACAAGTTGAATATTGAGAGTGAGATAATATCCTTAATTTGATATTTTTATTTAGAACCACTGCTCGAAAAGTCATGAGAAGTGTCGGAGAGCATTCAGCTTGAGGAATAACCATCATTCAGATGGAGGAAAAACGTTGGACTAGCGGACTTCCGCAATGAATAAACCAGTGGACACGTACCAAACAGACTTCTCACCGGTGAAGAACATCCTGCAAGACTCGGAGGGCTACAGGAAAGGGAATTCTGGAAGGACCTTCAAAGTATCCTCCAGAGGACACGATAAAACAACTTTAGATGGATCTTCGACAACTTGCGTCCTTTGAATAAATGAAGGAGATAGCAAGATAGTGTGAACCAAGTAATGGCATCCACACGCTGGATAACTTACTTTATGTAAATACCCTCTATTATATAGATATTGTTTTCGTTGTGGCATTTAATACCACATAAATTTTAAACAATAAATGCAAGGGAACAGAATAAAAAATTTAAAAGTTTCAGAGAGGGCTTAAAGCTGGATCTCCTGCTATCCGGCGGGCTTAAATGGTTAGCAAGCGCGTTAACCATTTAAGCCACTGAAACGAGCCAGATAAGTTATTAAATTTCCAGCACTCTTACTGGGAGTCCAAACCTCCGAGGCCGACGAATACATCGTCTTGTGCTCGAAGGAGCTGACATTGTCAAACTGTTTATACGACTGTCGTTATTTACTTTTAATTACTTTTTATAAATATGGTTTTCGTTATGGTATTTAATCTCACATAAATTTTAAACAATAAATGCAATATAATAAAAAATCTATCTGTCTCAGCCACCTCTCGAACCAGGATTTCCTGCTATTCGGGCAAGCGCATTAACCAGATAAACCTCTGAGACTAGCCAAATAACTTATTAAATTCTCCTGGCTGAGAAAGATAGATTTTTTATTCTATTCCCTTGCATTTATTCTTTAAAACCTTCTATTATACTTTTATTAAAATTGTTTTTCAAATATCATTCCATTAAGTCATGTTATACAATTCGTAACATTTTCTAAAGTCAGTGACTTTAAGGTGTAGGAGGTAAATAACAACATATAATAGTTATAACAGTTAAATAAGTGCAACCAAAACAGCTGATCAAACCCTACAAATAAAATATTAATTATAATTTGAGGGAAATTACCATTCAAATTACTGTCAATTTAGACGAAGAGACAAATTCGTAGAGACTAAATCTAGAGTGAGTACATACAATTAAGCATAGATATATCATCCATATTATTATATAGTATGATAATATACATGGTAATATGCACCGTGAACTGGTCATTCATTAATGTAGGGGAGAATTTTGTAAATTTACGTCACAGTATGAGCCGTACCATGACGAAACAGAAAACTTAATGGAGTAAGTTTCCTCTATGCTTACTAAAATTATTTTCTCTTGCAAAGCAGCAAAATTGTGTAATTATATTTATATATTATTGTAAGTGAAACGCAGGATGAACTTTCAGTGAATAGTTCAGGAGTCTTGATTCAGCAGTTACAGAACTACTTATTCAGAATAATAGAAAACTTTACGCATGACTTAACCTGAAATTGAAGTTTAAAACAGTAATATTTATTAATTACTTAAGTCAGATCCTTAGGATTTCATTTTGAGCGTTGCAGAGACTTATGAATACTTATGAAGTGCTCTACTTCAGTTTACAACAAGCCATAGAGGATATATTCATGCAAGAATGACTTTTATACGAGGAACGTCTAGATGTTCAAAGTTACATTTGCCTGGAGTGGGTTTAGCCTATGACGTCACACATACATCTTCATCTAAATTTAAAAAAAAATAAATTACATATTATCAGAGTGATTTCAATTGACTTTTTGAAGAAAGATTTCGAGATCCAAACGGTTCCCAGGGTTACCGCGTTTTCCTAAATATGTATGTGTGTGTTTGTGTGGGTAGGTATATATATATACATATTTTTTTTTCTTTACCCGTTTCTTTGAGAAACTTCTTCAAATCGTTAACGAACGTTCTTCTACATCTGCAGACCTGCAGACACAGTCACCTGAGTGATGAAATGTTTTATGCTGATGACTTTGGAAATTCCTCTGAAAAAAAAAGAAGACCTCACTGTTAAATTTTTCCCATTTCAGGCCAATCAAAATACAAGCTGTTAGGGGAAGTGATAAAAGAAAGGGAGTATTAAGGGTGTGCAAGCAGCGCGTTTCTTGTTCAGAGCGTGAGGGGATGTAAGTAAAGGTATGGCTGGAAGATGTGTTATACATCACCTGCCAAAAATGTATATTTTAGTCCCATCTCTACCCTTTTTGGGAGCTTTTGGAACCCTCACTAACCTGTGTTTCACCCTCCATGTAGCTCATCGCCTCCTGTGTTATACGACATTCACGAGCCTCCTGTGGTGTAAGTCCCGTGTGTTTGTTCGTTGTGTACAGCAAGCATAAGTCCATTGTTAAATTTGTTTGTCTGTTTGTAGTCTTCGTCGCTGGTTGACTTTCCAAACTATTCTCTTTGCCTTGACGCTTCGGCTAAGTGTGGGAGGTGACATAAGTCCAGATGGCGTACTTTACAGTCTTCATGAAACGGTTCACAAATATGTCAAGCCGGAGTTTTATTGGGATCGTTAGGTTCCGTCCAATGATCGTTTTAAAACGATTCCAGCCTATCGATCTTTGTGCGTGAGTCGCTGCTATAGCAATAACTCAAGGAAAGCTCTTACAAATCTTAAGGAACAAAAAAGAGTGATCAGAGGAAAGATCAGAGGCACTTGTTTCTGTGTGGAGAACTACAAGTATCCCTTGCAACTTTCGTCTAGATGTGGCCAATATGTAGATGTGTTGTTGTAAGAGACAGGCGTACTGACCAAGATGGCGGATGAGATCATATTATACCTTTGGCTATAGTAAAGCTAGAGTTTTCTTCGGGTAGTAAATGTATCACTCTTTTTCCATAGAGCAGCTTTATACAGATATGGCGTTAAACAGCCCATTGAGCGGTTTTAAAACTATTTACTTAATTGAAGTCAAGACTGGTAGTACCATATATATACACTGGTTTCTGAGTAAGTTCACAATAATACCACAGTTCACCCTGCAGAGCCTACACACTGGACTCACAAAACCTCTGCTGGGGATTAGAGTCCGAAATACAACAATACACAAGGTGTATTGAACAAAGTGCAATTACATAAACTAAATATGCTTACATGCAGTGACGTCACTCGGGTGTAAAGTTTTTCGGGTGGTTACTAGATATTAGCTGCCCATTTGGATGGTCGTCCTCGATCGCCATTGTCAGAAATTGTAGTTGATGGAACTATTACAAAGGCCCCTAAAGAGGTTCTCAAAAGCCTAATCTGTGACGTCGTGCCTTAATATACAGTATACATTATTAAATCGCTTGTTTCTATAGTAGATGGTGAATGCTGAACCTTTGTGTGTGCATGTTATGATATAGGTAAAATATATTTTATTTCTCTTGCTGTTAAGAACATTGTAATCTCCATGACTTATCCTGCAGACCTCGCGGTGATGAATTCTGTACAGGATGCAGTCCAGGACGAATTGTCAGGTTCGGCTTGTATTTGCCTCCATTTAAGTTTTACATGGAACCTATAGTAAGCGGTTTAGTATCCATGTCCATGTCTTTAAATTTTAAAAATGATTTTTTTTAAACCTCAATTAGATTGATAGAAGCATTCTATTATGCCTCGAAAGGCATTTATTGACAGAAAGGATGGTTAAAACGTGGGAATGATGGGTGAGTCATCTCCTTTTCTATCTCTTTTATATCTTTCTGTCTCTGGAAGGTGTCAGGAAATATGGCATGGTATTGCTTGAGACAACTCCCTCTGAGATATTTGGGCCCAGGATGGTTGTTGACCTGCGGAATGATCTGGGTTCAACAGGAGTCAGTTGCAGACTTTTAGAATCTGAAATTTGATGTTCTTGAATATTTTATGGATATATGCGGTGTTGTGAAGTATTTCTCAAAGGTACTTGAGTTCGGTCTTGTTCACGCTGTCACTCTTATTATCTGAACCTCTTTGGAATAGATAATAATTTAATTAGTGTAAGATAGAAACCTAGTTATAAACTAGCCACCTTTGAAACACATATTCTTTAGCAAAAAATGATCATTGAATATTAGAAAACTAATAATCAATAATTTTTTCAGTCATGATTTAGTTACGGTAGAGAAGGAGTCCCATACTACTCATCCTCCAATTTGTCCTGAAGAAAGCTTGTCATTTTGGCCAAAACTTTAGGGAAAATATATTTTAAAAAACTTTTTTATTTACAAATCAGTTTTATTTCTTCAGCTCNCATTGACCGCACTCCCAATAAGTTTAAGCTTTAATGCGGTTAATGCTCAGGAGGTCGCGAGGCCATCTCCGTTTTAGTCGCCGGGGAGGATTGAGAGGATTTGGAAGAATATTTAAGGAAGTTATTATTGGTATCTTTCGTTTTAGAAGAACTTTCTCGTGAATAAAATTAACCTGGGACAATAAAGGTAGTTAAGGGCTGATCGAGCGGTAGAATGATGCGATGTATTTAGATTCAACAGGTTTTGGGGGCAGATATATTATGAAACTAGAAAATGTTATTTATTCCCAATATATATTTTTTAAATTAATTTATTAACAACCGTTCATTTGTAATTTTGAGGTAGGAACGGAGTTAAGGTGAGTAGTTTAACTACAATAAATGCACAGGGAGCCCAAAAAAAATTTGTTCGGAAAAAAAATGAAACCCCTGTGCATACTACATTTCTTGTAGTTCATTTAGCATGGGATTATATACCACAATTAACTCATAATTTAAAAAGTTAAGTAGTTTAGTTTTGCGATAAAGTAGATTGTATTAAGATGAATTCTGATTCCATTTATAGGTTTTTGATGCAATTTCATAATATAAGTATTTCCAAAAGTGAGATATTAATGTACGAATGTAAGGTTAAGAAATTTTTGATTTTCGATAATACATTGTCAATTTATATTCATTAAGTAGCAGAAAATGAAAAAAAAAAAAACTCTAGAAAGAAGGCTACAAGGTCAAATCTCTTTATTTTAATCTAAACTAACTGAGTTTTTAAAGTTTAAGAACGCAACTATACTATTGAATGATAACAAATGTGTTATAAAAAATATATTATATCCCTTATTTGACTCACGTCCTGTTGCTGACGTAGTAGGAGTATGGACAGACACCCACAAACATTGAACATATATTTTCGTAAGAATAATGATTTACATAAAGTAACACTTTGATTTAGAGTGAAGAGACTTTATCCGCCATTTTTAGCCCAGCGATTGATAAGTATCCAGGAGGTGAGAAGGATATAGGTCCCAGGAGTACAGTTAAGTCGTCTTGGGCCTAAAGTAAACTTTAGAAGAAACTTTGATTGCTCCTGTAAATCTTTTAAGTAGTCAGGCAATGCTTTGTGCCAAAGAGGAAAAGTTCCTGTGATAACGAAAGATAAAATATACTTTTCTCTCTCTCTGCGAAAATAAATTTTGTAAAAAAAAAAAAAAAAATCCATCACTCAGATGTGACGTAAATTAAGTAGATTTTTTCAATGTTTCATCAAAAATGTAGAGGACGATGGATAATGACAGGTAAAAAGTAATATATTCACTTTCAGGCTGAATTTCGAAACAGTGGGAGAAGTCAATCAAGCAGTTACCAATTTATTTATTTTTTATTAGTGCGCATCGACTGCCAGTTGTCATTAGCACTTGATTGACATTTGTTATCTTGAAATGGTGCTCATAAGTCAGTAATAAAAATCTATCTAGAATATGTGACCAGAAACCTCCCTCTGAGATCTCTCCAGACCTAACTACCGTCCTGATGACGACTTACAAGTTAAGTCGAAACGCCGGCAATAATAAAATAATTACCCTAAAATTGTGGAGTATTTTATTTTTCTCATCCTGGCTACAACCTTGACTAGTTTCTCCAGCATAAAAGAAATCTATCTAAAAATTAAAGTATAAATATATCTATATAACAAATAAATATTTTACAATACTTTTTTTATCTTCATTTCTGCTATAACCTTGTAGAAACCTACAGTTGAATTAGAAAACTTTGTTCAATGTGACATATGTAAACCTGAATAAAGCGTATAAAATGAAAACGTTTAAATAGCTTTTAATTACATAATTATAAATTATGGTTATGTAATATCCTACCAGGGTTAATTCATTACTCTGGAGTTAATTAATTGATCATATATTCAAATATATAACCCTCACATCATACAAATGTATAGGTTTTTCCAAAATTCACTATTCAATATAAGCTTAATTGGGAAAATAAAAAAATTTCTATTATCCCGCAGATAAATAGATATATTTTTAAGCATTAAAGTGAGGTTTGTTAAGCGATATCATAATATTTTTCTTGATATTAACTGTTAATTATGTGCTCACAGATGTAAATATCAGTGAAAACGAAAATCCGGCTATTAAAATCTACCCTTAGGTAATTACGTCGCCATGACAGAATGCATTACTATAGATCGTAGAATTTGGCGTTTTATTTTCGATAAAAGAGCTTCATTATAAGATCAATTAGTAAATTTCCCTAATTCTCTTGAAGTATTTTTTTTAATTTATCAAGATCATTAATTCTCTTTAAAGATAACCTAATGGTTTAAAATCCATATATTTAAGGGTTGTCCAAATCCCTAAAACATCTATAAAATAAGAAGATGGAACTGGTAATGAGTAGAAGGTAACGTTATTCAAGATATAATTGGGCTTTGGTCTCAAAGTTGATTTTCTTCTTCGAAACGTCTTCTTTTTAAGTATTTGCGGACGTTTCGGATTATATCGTAAGCCTTCTTCAAAATGGAATTATATTGGAACTGTTGTCATTTCCGCTGATTTCTCCATTTTGACCCGTTTGAGAAGGTAAGAATTGAGGATTAGGTATATAACTCTCATACCTTATATTCTCCGTCTTCATTGGTTTCTGTACATCCTCTCCCGTTGGCGAGCGCTTTCGGACGACACTGTCCATCTTCTGGCCGAATACATACGTTCACTGTCACGGTCCGTATTCAACTCTGTTTTTCTGTGTGTTAGTTGTGTCAGGTAGCTGTGGGGGTCACTTTTGTCGGCGATCAGGTCTGTCGCATGTGTGAGTTATGAGGGTCATCGTCCATTATTCCAGGTATAAGTTGAGGTAGGGATTAGTTGTAATCCCCTTTGTTGAGGTGTTCTAAGTGTTTCGAAAGTTTTTGTAAATGTATTTGTTTGCCTATGGAT
>KZ810422.1:14083-28468 GCA_000696205.2 Oncopeltus fasciatus
TAAGGTCTTACAATATTTATAAAAATTATGTAATATATTTTAAACTTAATTTAAACGAAGAACATACTTTAGGAAGATATTTATATATAAATGACAGCCACTAATCGACTCATCAAACGGTTTGCAAAAATGAGCATAAATTAAATTAATTCTTGGTTTATATATTTTAAAAAAGTATGCGAATATATAAATAATTATTTTATTTTTATTTTTTCAATGGTACATGTTTTTAGCTTCTCATATATTGATTGATATTGTATCGGTGAAAATATGTTAAAATTTTTCAAAAATCATTGATTTTGTTGTGTGGGAAATCTGCTTAAATGCTCAAGGCCGTTATTCTAATATCAATAATTATTAATATAAACTTTAAACGTCAATACGCAAGTAAGCAAGATTCCTCTCAAAGCGGGCAAAATAGTTTTAATGAATGAGAGCAGTCCACTTTAGAAATTTAAACAGTAAAGTACTACATTTTTTATTTATTTAATTGCATACAAATTTGAAGAAAAGTGTGTTGTTCAATAGAGGAAAGAAGAGGGAGAATGAGAGAGAGAAATTCCATATGCATACATTACATGGAATTAATGCTTAATAATCTAAGTTATAACTATTTCCTTTGTGAATTAATATTATGCACGTAGTATTGCATACTGCAAGCCATTAAATTGCAATAAGTCTGCAAATGTAAAAGTTATTTCCGTATTAGCTCACTTTTAGTCTTATTAATGGAGCTCACTCCATTACTTATTTCTTTATGTTTAATTAATCGCTAGAGTCTGTGAAAATATAATTTGGATTGTATGCTTTCCCATTTGTCATCGTTAAGGAAGTATATAAGTCGTAACAATAACATAACCCGCCGTACGCAAATACATTCTAAAATTAATGTTCATTCTGTGTTGAAATATTTAATGAGTAACTCTTATAAAACAGTAAACTCTGATGTCATTAATTAATTGGCTCTTTAATACGCATACTGTAATACTCATAGATGCTTTCAAAGAGAATATGTAACTTACTGGTTCAGATATCTTATCTAGTCCGTTACTTCTTATTAGCAGAAATCAAGTTATTCATGTTGGAATAATGACAATAATGATTTTTGTTATTCTTCACTAACCCTACAACAAGGCTACTAAAAATACTCTTCGTTTAGAGTAATATGTTATCCAAAGAAGTTTGTCTTTTATAGAGAAAAGTCCTTTAGCTTATTCAAACTTTATTGAAATGGGGAGAGGGAATTTGAGAAGGACCAAAATTTATAACCGTAATATCTTCGTTTTTATTTGAAATTAGAAAATTTTTTTAAAAAACATAGTAGTTGTGCTTTGTAATTTTCTAAGGTTTATCTTACGTTTTTACGGAAAAAAATGTATCATTTTATTCAATGTTAAATAAGAAATTTACGAAACTGGGGGAGCTGATCACTAACTTTACAGTTTCGACGAGTCTTGAGTATACTTTATACTAGGTATGACCTATACCTGTTACGTTTAGTATTCTCAACAGGTGTAAATTACATTTACTCATATACTCTTCTCTTATTTATTGCTTGAAAAATCTGTTTTGCAGATTGCAATGCATGACGAAGTTTTTAGTAATGAAATAGGTTCAAATCTCTCCCTCTGATTCTGATTTTTGAATCCTATTATTTTTCTTTTTTTTCCCCCTCTATGTACTCATTTATGGTCACGTTGGCCATACAATACTGAATACTCTGGCTTTTGGGGAAGCTTTCATTTCTCGCAAAAAAAGATTGTAAAGGGCAGGACTCGAACCCGTATTTATCCTCTCGGCTCGTACATTATCACTGTTTTGGGGAATTTTAGTGTAAACAGAATGTTAAAAAGAGGATTCCATGTTTATATTAGCACTTCTTTGTGAAGGATGCATCAATCTTTCCTGTATATCTAAGTGCGCTTTTTGTATGCTTATTCCAAATAATTTGCCAATTCTTAACCCGTAGCCTCTACTCTTGCAAAATTACATGGAAATTAGAAAAAAAAAAAAAAAAAACTTTACNAAAATGTTCAAAGCGAATGGAACAATATAACAGCGAGGCAGGAAAATTAAAGTTCTGCGGAAGACAAAGAACACGACATATGAGGAATACATGGAACTGACTCATTGGACTTTTGGAGAACATTTTCCGAAATGAAGCGAGGACTAATGTATTCATAGGGACGACCTGTGAATAAATAACAGTGCTGGAACTTCCCGATGGAGAACACATGGTTCTGTGACCTTAAATCACATGTTAGCACAGATGGAATGTAAACATTGACCCCCGACTGGCGGTTTTTATTTATCTTCCTTTAAATAAAAACATACACTTTTTTAAATGTTTTTTATTATTAATATTTCGGGGATTTCCAATATACCATACAGCGATTCGTCTGATATTAGAAAATAGTATGTGTATGCTTTAACACTAAAAGTATTTGGTAAAAACTAATGAAACTGAACTGTGTATTCAAGCCTCATTCGTAAAAGTACTTCACGTAAGAGGAGCGTAAACTATACAGATTTATTGCGGCTCATTGATGATGGACATTGTGTCTAATTTTATATTGTAAACCGGTGAAAGCAATGCGAGAGAGTGAGAGAGGCAGAGAGAGAGAGATAGAGAGAGAGAGAGAGAGAGAGAGAGAGAGAGAGAGTAATCAAGAACAGGTGGGATAGAGAGTGCAGTGCACACACAAAAAGAAGAAAAGCACAAGGAGTAAAATTTTCGGGGATCTCTTGCCCTTCGTCAGTGAGGAGTGAAGAGAGACTGGTCTCTCTAGAAAGGCTAGAGAGACTATGTGATATATATATTATGTATATATTACACTTAATTATGTGTATGTGTGTTAACGCTCAATAGACCACAGTTGTCACTTTTTCCAATGAAATTGGGCATGTAGGTTTTAAATGAAAAACAAAAGGCAAAGCTCGTTATTAAGCAAAATAGTACTAAAAGTAATGGGGGATTATATTAAATGCCAAGAGTGTTTAAAAATTATTCTTGGAAATAGCTAGCACAATATTTTTTTTTACAGTAGTGTTACTCAACCCAGATTTATCTATTGACAAAATAAGTATTTTAGGATTTACAGCGTCACAAACGCAACAAATTGAACAATTAGAAATAGGGGTTTATCAGAACTGTAAATTTCCATTTTACGGGACAGTTCTTTTTTTTCGTTGAAATTTGGCAAATCGCTTTTTTTTAAATGTAACTTGAATGGCTTGTTATCTCACACGTAAAGCTTTTTATTCGGTTTAAACAGGTGAATGAAAGTGGGGAATAACTGAAATGTGCCAAGTGATAGTACAAAACGTTTTCGATGTAATATTTCGATATGGAGTAATATTTACACAAGAACAGTAAAACTCATATATTTGTTTATTGATAAAAAATATATTTATATTTTACACGGAATGTACAAAAAGAATCACTCTCCAACTATGATAATGAAGAATTCGCTTAGTTTACTTAGTGCATGACACGCTTTTACTGACGTTTAAGTTGTGGTTTTCGAATGGTCATCGTTTATTCGTAAGAACTCATGGGATCAGTTGTGGTCTCGCAATCCTTGCGCTGGAGGTTTAAATCCCGCCCTGGGAAAGCTTTTATCGATAAATAAAAGCTTGTCCTGAGCCATGGGTGTTTAGAACGGGATGGCAACCTGTAGATAGCCCCTCCCACTATAACTCTGAGTGGTTGAAAGGGAGTCTAACTCAAAAAAAAAAAAGTAAACATAAGGTCTTAAACTATGGCTCCACGTCTTCCGAGCAAAGTGCCAAGAGGTCCTTCAGCAGGCCATTACTAGAAAGAATTCGGCTTGGACATTCAGACCGCACATGTCTGGATTCAGCGATGCGTTC
This sequence comes from Oncopeltus fasciatus, assembly GCA_000696205.2. Classification (NCBI taxonomy): domain Eukaryota; kingdom Metazoa; phylum Arthropoda; class Insecta; order Hemiptera; family Lygaeidae; genus Oncopeltus; species Oncopeltus fasciatus. The sequence goes on from KZ810422.1 coordinate 17,957, forward strand.
TAGGAGTCGAGGGGTCTGGACAACACTATCTGAATACTGACAAGCCCTGGCAAGTGTCGCCACGACACACTTCCTCTCAGATTTCTAGGATGGGGTCACCTGGAGCTTCCAAGAACATCCTATCTTAGACGATCCTTCCTTGAGCAGATTCGTGTCTTCTAGCATTCGAGACTAGACCAACTTTTTCCTGAACTATGGCAAATCTCACACCAATAATTCATTTGGGTAGTTTCGGGAGAATTGGCGATAATTTTGTACTCTAATATTATGCGATTCAAGTCTTTATTGCATATTTTTATTGCACAAGAAACAGCTTTATTTCACATGAAGCAGGAGAAAAATTTAAATCTGTACTTAGTCTAAATTCAATATAATTTAATAAAATAGATTGCTAAATTCATTATCAATATAGCAAGCTATTTAAATTATGACTGAAACATCAATGTGTAACTACCAAGATATAACATTGAATAAAAATTTGTATTTAAAAAATATTTTACATTTCATTTATAATAAAATAGGCTCCTGAGATTAATACGTATTTCTCAATATGTGTGCAAGTATGCAAAGTGCACTAAATTATCAATTCATTAAATAAATTATCCTTGGAATGTTTGTCGGACATAGCACAGATACAATCACAAAAATGTGTGGATGTTGCTAAAATCGTTATTGTCATAATTTTTAAAATATCCAGAGCTAAGTCTCCCAGAGGTGGGTGTTCCGTTACAACCCATATGATTGGCTATTATGCGTACACATATTTTTGTGTATTGTAATTATTTTTCATCTGAAATTTCATTCATTTATGAATTAGTTATAAAAAAAATAAAACCTTCAGTTAAAAAAGAAACAAAAAAAACTCTCGGTTTTTAAATAAGACGAAGTAAAAAGAGAGATACACCTTGCTACTCGTATCCCAGAACAAAAGTAGTTCTTATGATCCTCTGAAAGATAACCTTAAGAGAATATTAGTTGTGTAAAACCCTTTCTGGGGGAAATGTAAGTGTTTAAGGGCACATCTTCCTGGGAATATTTCTATGTATTTTTTTAAATTTAATCACACGATAAAATTTTAAAGTTTCTGAATCGTGGGAAAGTCCTGAATATTCACAAATATGTGTATAAATCTTACATTTTAGTCAGGGCATTTGTCTTTTGGAACTTATGGATGTTAAGGCTATTTGAAATAGGCGAAAAGTTGGGGGATACGTAAATCACCTAGTTTTTCTTAACTAAAATCTATTAAAAATATGTCCTCCTAATTTGTAATTTAAAAAAAATGTTATCTAGGGTACGTTGGCTTTACAAGCACCAAGAATTAGTCTTTCTGAAAAGATATATTGGTTAACTGTTGCTCTTCATAACTAATAATAAAAAAGAAAAATCCTGAGATATTATCGCGATTTTATGTATCTCAGAAGGGATACTTAGTAGAAGTCGTGTTTATTCATTTACCACTGTTCAACGTCTTCAGAGTCTTGGGATGTGAATGCCTCGATTTTTTTTTATTTTATTTCATTTCTCAATGAAAGTCTACCGTCCTATTGCCTTAGACCTGGGATACAGCCGTATTACGGCAGCAAATAGATCACTCGAGGCACACTTATTATTTATAAGCATTTACTTAAGAAATGCATACGATATCCTCGGTGATGACCTCAGGATCTGAGTACTTGCCGGGGGTCAATGGAACGCAGCGGACCTTCCTCCTCCGTGGTCTTACACAAATTGAATAACAATCGGCAGATAAATGGGAGAATTAGTTGCAATTGGTCCATTTGCATATTGCCCATGGAGCCATTAGCGTCAGTTAACTGGATTTATCGCGGTTTTTTTCCCCTCTGTCCAGTTGTTCTCAAAGAACCTACGCTCTCTAGATCACAGCTGATTTTCCGCGATGTTTCGGCATCCTGCGTATATGGCAATTAAGGATTGGAATTTCTCACCTACAGTATCAGCTGACTCTTTGAACTCTATGAGTGTGCATTTCCTCTGTAGTTCATAATACAAATAATTATGTAGTAAATTTTATTAATTTTGTTTTCCTGTTTTCTATTTGTATTTATTCTACCACTTTTCTTAAAATTCTCCTTAAGTACAAGATTTTTAAAACATGATGGTAGTGGAGTAAGTTAAAAAAAAAAAAAAAAGCCGATGCCTCTGCTACTGGGTTATGTCCCATTATTTATTACCTCTACCATTATAGAAGGTAAAGTTTGCATAACCAGAGGGTCTAGGTCTATGGGGACGAGACCAATTAGTGGTTGGAATGCCATAAAAAAAAATAATTTAAAAAAATTGTAAAAGGCAGTAGTTTGCAAGAAGCAATAACATATTTTCTATAAAGTTCAAATTAGGAAGACGTATTTTTAGCAGATTTCCTTCAAGAAAATCAAGATGATTCACTTTTGTTCATTTCCAATTATTCGTCTATTACAAATAACCATAATACCCATAAGATGATTTTAGTTGGGGTTCGGTCAAGGTAGATCCAAAAACACAAATTTAAAAAATGTAGATCTGCCAACGTTTCGGCTTACATCTTCTAGCCATCTTCAAGGCTATCATGAAGATGGCTTACAATGTAAGCCGAAACGTTGGCAGATAATCCTTTATTAAAAAATACATTCTTTAAATTTGTGTTTTTTGGATCTACCTTGACCGAACCCCAACTAAAATCATCTTAGAATAATATCTACGGTTAACAAACTCTCCTTTTGTTAATACCCATAAGTTTCAAAAGACTAATGCCTGACTAAATTTTATAATTTATACAAAACTTATCGGCACATTCAGAACTTTTCTATTATCCAGAACCTTTAAGAATTCATCGTATGATTAAAATACATGAAATAAAATTTAAATTTCCAAAAATACATAGAAATATTCCTAGAAAATTAAATCCTGAAGCATTTATTTATTCCGACTGTGATTGTTCTTACACAACTATTCACAACTAATACATCTTAAGGTTAACTTTGAGTTTGATCTATATAAACATCTGTGAAAAACAAACGAACATTATAACGAAAATAACGAGAGTCATTTAAATAGCTCGACAATGTCAGCTCCTTCGAGCATAAGACGATATATTCGTTTTTCTCGGAGGTTAGATTCTCGACACTAGTGCTGGGAATTTAATAACTTCTCTGGCTAGTCTCGGTGGGGTAATGGTTAGCATTCGTGCCCAGAAAGCAGGACATCCAGGTTCGAGTCTTGGCTGGGACAGCTAGATTTTTTATTCTATTCCCTAGCATTTAATCCTTTACAAACGAATTATTTTTGTTCTGAATAGAAAGCTTATTTTTTATTCTGTATAATCTAAAAACTAAAAGTTCTTGTAGTAGACCTAGTTTTTGTCAAAAATTAAAAATAATTACAACATATTGTGCAATTTTTTCATGAGAAAAAATATGTTAAATTTTTAAAGGTGGATAATCTAAAACTGATTATTGGCATTAAACTATTTTACACTAGGATTACCACAAGTTGTGCATTTAATTGCTTAAGAAATTGTAATTTATCAGATATTAATGATCTGAATTTAATTTAATCTTGTAGATAATAAACTAGCTCTTGGTACATTTTAATTTGATTTTATTTGTAATTATAAGTTAATATTATTTTCTATTTAAGGTTTTTTTTTCTTTTTACTTTCAAAACAATACTTCAGTGAGAATGATATTATTTGTGCTAGATGTGCCACATTGGAAGTTGAAGAGATTAGACGGAACTAAGGTTTTTTTAGGTGAACTTTGAACTCTGATGTCAGCCACATGGATATATCGTTAGTGAAACTTTGTCACCAGCAAATGCAATTATTTTTGTTTGTAGTATACATTTTGCACCAGGGCAGGGAGTTGGGGCTCACAGGTAGCCCTCCCCCGGAAAACAATTGGCCGGCGATGGAAACCCGTTTTCCGCCACGTCAACACGTCAGGAGAGAGAGCTGTCAGGGACTCTGTCCCTCTCCGGCCAGCTGACGAGCCCTGTTCCCCGCACTTCTTCACACCAGCTGATCCCTGCTAGCCGGTGGCGATTGTTTTACTGTTAGCCCACGCCTGGGACAGCTGTGACGAAACAGCCGCTAACCGACAGCTATACCCTAGTCATTTTCCCCCCAACACTCGGTGTCATATTCTATTTTACTCTCCTTATTTCGTCTTCTTCTTCTTTTTCTCGTCTCGTTTCACATTTTCTATTGTTTTTCCTCCCTTTCGAAGAAATCCCGTTAGCGCTTCTGCTCCTGCCTGCTGCGCTGGCTCCGAATTCAGTTCTTCATTTCCTTAGACATATAGACATAACTTAAGATATAATAACAGCACCTCCAGGATGAGGGTATTTTTTATTTTCTTTAATGGTAACAGTGGGATGTAGTGGAAGTGTATGCCAAATTGATACCATGTGAATTGTTTATTTCTTCCTCGTATTGAAACAGCGAAAGCTACAGTTGTTGATCCTAGTGATTCAAATATTTCTACCAATCCTGGGACTTGGTAGGATTCTTACCGTATCACTGCTGTAACCTGCTACAGCTGTGCCATTATTCTCACAACGATATATTTCCTCTGTTTATAATCTCTTCATCTTTCTGAGGACAAAGTTGTGAAGAACTCGAAAAATAACTTCTTCGGGTAATTTCTTCTTAAGCTTTTAAATGCTAAACTTGGGTCGCCAGGGTAGCTCATTGGATGCGATCGGATCTCATAATTCTGGCGCTGCAGGTTCTCTTCCAGGGCAAGCTCTTATCGATAAATAAAAGCTTGACATGAGCTATGAATGTTTAGTATGGGGTGGCAACCGGTAGATATCCCCTCCCTTCATGAACCAAAGTAAGATTGAAAGGGAGCCTAACACTTAAACCAAAAAACAAAAAAAAAAAAACAAAAAAACCCACAAAACAATGCTAAACGAAATCAATCATCCTACTTGTACCATTGTAGATGTACAATGTACACCACTATGCTTGTAATAAAAGAAACTCAAAAGTAAGCTGAAAGAAGATCTATTAGTAGTTCTGCTGTTATATTTTTAGTACGGGCAAACGGTCAAAAATATAAAAACATTATTTTTCTATTTAAAATATTATTTTTCTAAAGCTGGTGCCTCTTCAAAAGTTTAATATGTAATTTTGTAAAAAACAAAATCCCAAAAAATAACAATGGTATTTTCAAATTACAATTAAAGCCTTCCATTGTTTGAAACATTCCCTCCATTAAGGAAATGTTTAAAAAAAACAGGAATAATATAAACTATAACTCTCTGAAAAATATAAAGGCTATCGAAAATAAATAATCAATTTGTGGCGATATTGTATTATATTTACCCAATAATCGATATTGGTAGAGTACAGTTGTACTTTTTTTTATAGTGAATTACTTTTTTTTGTCCTATTTCTTGTTTCCTTTTATAATGATATGTGATTAAAAGTTGATTTCCTTTTTGTGTGTGTGTGTGTGTGTATGAATGTTTTCTTTAATTTTACTTTTGATTATCAAAATCAAATTCGTGATTGTTTCAAAATGCATGGTCTGTTTTTGAGGCTTTGTCCTTTCTGTTATCTATATCGTTTGAATGCTGTTTTATTATTCTTGCAACGTTTTTGAAAAGATTCATCTATTAAGACCATATCAAAACTTTAGACATTTTTTTTGGGTATATTATTTTTGTCTGTCATAATGATTTTGCTCCTTAATTAATCTAAAACATTTTTAACGTTTAAATTATATTTCCTTCCAATTCCTTCCAATTACACTTTATTATTCTTCAGATAGTTGGAATATGCCGATTGTTCTGTGACTTATATGAAATGGTGGTTCCTTTCTTTTTCGTCATCATTAATATGGTTGGTGGTTAGTTGGCCGGCCAGTATTGCACGTGAGAAATAATCCGGGGTTTCGACCAGGATTGGAAAAATAAAACACACCAAAATTATTGGGTAATTATTATATTGCATTGTTGCCAACGTTTCGACTTAAATTGTAAGTCATCATCAGGGCGATAATGATGTATGGAGAGATCTCCGAGGGCAGTTTATGGCACATCTCAGACTGCAAAACTTATACCAAAATCATCATTAATATACATCTCTTGACATAGCCTGCAAATAATTTGAGAGTGATGTCATTGGTCAAAAGTTAAGTCGAAAAAATAAAAAAGTTGGCAATAAAAAAATAAAATAATTATTTATTATCCAATAAGTTTGGAGTATTTAATTAATATGCATATAGAAATGATTTTGTTTTATTTACTAAATACTAAGCTGATGAAGAGGGGTGAGTGTTGTACGCGAAACAAGCAGAAATGAAGGCGGTGCCGCTCCCAGCTGTTGTATCTCTCTCCCATTAGTTGCTGTTTGTCTTAGCCGAAGCCAGTCCCCGTGAAGTCCCGATTCCGCCACAAGGCGGTGGTACTCCATGACCAGGAGCCTCAACACTCTCACTCGTTGCTGTTGTTTTCAGCAGCAAAAACAACAGCAGTTCTGATCGTTTGCCTCTCTCTCTCTCTCTCTCTCTCTCTGACCCGTGGAATTTTTTTCAGACCTCCCCTTGGACCACCGCTAATGGCGGTCTCTCCTCTTTTATCTTTACTCTGCCATTGTGTCTCGCCAGATTCACCATCCATCTCGTTCACTCCACTACTCATCGCTTTTTCATCGCCCCCCCCCCCCCCTACTCACAAAACAATCTTTCTTGACTTCTGTGTCCAATTCTTTCCTATTTATAAATGTTTCAGACGGTCTGTTTGTATTTTGGGCTCCTGCCGATTGGATCCATCTTAGCCCTAATCTGGTATTATTGCTACTGCTTATCTTTAAACATAGAATATATTCTAATAAAGTAAGCGTAACTTTATTTGTCAATAAATATTTATTTCGTTGTGGTTTATTATCCCACGTAAATTTTAAACAATTAATGAGAGGGAATAGAATATAAAAATCTATCTGTCCCCGCCAGAACTCGAATCTGGATTTCCTGCTTGCCGGACTGGAATGCTTCTGTTACACCACCAGGATGAGCTGGATAACTTATTAAATTCCCACCACACTAGCGAGAGCCTAACCCACGAGAAAGACGAATATATCGTCTTAAACTCGAAGGAGCTGACATTGTCTAGATATTTGTCGACACTCATTATTTACTTTATTAATTTTACTTTATAAATATTTATTTGGTTGTGGTTTATTATCCCACATAAAGGGAACCTGTCCCGCTCCAGGTTCGAGTCCTGGCTGGGACAGATAGATTTTTGTATTCTATTCCCTCTCATTAATTGTTTTTATTTGTCAATATTCCACTTATGTGAAATTGATAGAAATAATTAATATTTTCCTTTACGATATATAGGCGTGAAGTAATTTAATACTAAAACAGCTTTTGATTCATATCGATAAAATTATACAATAACTGTCAATATAAGAAAGGTTCGAGCAAGGAATGATTCAAAAATAATTGAAATTTCCTTTTAAATCTGAATTGCACATGAACTTGAATTACTATTTTAGATTTATTAAATTATTATTTATCAGATATGTATGAATTCAGTGTAATATACTTTTATTGCTTTTCTGGTTTTTATTGTAATTCTGTTTTTATCTTCCCTGTGCTTGGAGATCGAACTTCGCGGTCTGCGATATGCCCTGACTCACAAATTCATATGCTCACTTGTTGCCCAGTTCTGACGCCCCCTTTTATGCCCTCGAGTCCACCGAGTATGAAGTAAAGCACCCATTCTATGAATGCCCCAGTTTTACGCCCTCCCCCCCACCCCTCCGATGAATTATTGAGGGTCAACCCCCCCACCACGCCCCCCTACCCAGCAGTCTTCCTCACGATCCACGGTCACCGTCTAACAGGTGCCGACTCCATCATACTACAAAACTCATAACTCCATTCAAAAAAACTAAATTATTACTTGTCCTTAACGACTATACTTCTGGAACCACAATGGACAGCTGAGGAAAAAATCCTACAACATTCTAATAAAAAAGAAGTCTTCGGGCAGCAAATGCGTAATCTTAGCAGATTTATCATGTTTCATTGAATATGTGGGTATAAATAAGAGTTATGATTAATTTAATTTACAAGCACTAATTAGTTTAGTGTTTAGGAAATTAAATTTACTTCCCTCAGTAAATGAGGGGGGAAAATAAATCTTTATGGGGTGACCAATAAGCTTGATTTTGTCTAGCAAGGAAGGCATAGTGGGGGAAGCGTTCACCTATCTTAGTTACTTCAGTGATTTCTTCCCTAACAAACGTTTATAGAACATAATCGTTATAAAATACATTTTTACACCTATTATATTCTGGAACTCAAAAAACTACGAAGATATTACAATTATAAATTTTGGTCTTCTTCTAAACCCTCTTTTTTGCTCTGACGATTTTAAAGTAACGAGGCTTGAATACCATTTACAATAATTTTTTTTTGTCGAAATAAATGAAACAACTGACTTTATTATCTTAAATGGTCACTAAGTTTCTAAAATGAAACTTAACTTTTTTTTCCATGTTAACGGTGAAATAAGAATAAATGCTTGCTACATTAAATAATTGGCTCAAACTCAATAATTATACCAGTAATAATTTTTAACTTAAAAATGTGTTAACTAACGAACTTGGAATTATAATGAGTAGCGAAAGTATTAATAAAGTTTAAATTAACAATATTTCTTTGGACATAACACAAACTGTAACATGTGGGACAAGCAAATTATTCAATTACCCAAATAAATTGATACATTTTAATGCACAAAGCCCTCTTTTAAAAAAAAGAAAAGTCCTTAGTACCATGAACATATATTAAACACCATCCTATTTTAAACACCCATGACATTAAAGGCTTCTATTTAACGATAAAAACCTTTTCAGGGCAGGACTCGAACCCACAGCGCCGGGCTTGAGAGACCAAAAGAAATCCTCACATCTCACCTGACTCCCCGAAAATCGTAACTAGCTCTAAAGTGTCATGTCGTTGCTCTGCGCGGTTTCTCCGCGATATAGTTATTTCCTAATGAAGAGAGCGTTTTTCCAATGTATGGACTGAAATGCAAAGAACCCTGTCGTCCAAAATTTAATACACAGATGAAGTCGCTGACGGTCAGTCACCACTACATTCAGAGAAAACCCTCGTCCATGGATATAGAACTCCCAGAGACTGGGCACTTCGCAAGAAGTCGAGGAATCTAGTGGTTGGCGGGTTGGAAGGGTAAAGATTATAAGGATGCTGTACTGCTCATACTCTTATGTAGAGTTTTAAGAATAGTTAAGTTAATATTATACCCAGTAAATGGTTTTTTTTTTTTTTTTTTTTTTTTTTTTTTTTTTTTTTTTTTTTTTTTTTTTTTTTTTTTTTTTTTTTTTTTTTTTTTTTTNTTTTTTTTTTTTTAGAGAGAGAGAGAGAGTAATATATAGTAGGATCTCAAAAATAATACTCGCTGTCTCATGACTAGTCCTTCGCAAGTACTTTTATTTATTTGTAAAATGATATTATATGTAAAATAAGTTTTAGAAATTTATTGAAATATTTAATTAATATTAATTTTTTTTTATCAACTTGTTGCTATTATCTTTAAATTAGGCTATGTCATTTACTGAAAAATAAAGCTAAAAAAATAAATACAAAAATATAATGCACTTTTGATTATTGATATAGAATTAAGGAAGGGCAGCAAACTGTATTTTTATTACTATACTATAAGTAAAATTTCAAATGATCTCCTAATTCTCCCAGCGATGGGGTCATATCCACCGGCTGTGAGGCGGACCCCCTACAGAGATTCTACAAGAATAGCCTTGGAGGGTCCCCTACCCTACCCCCACTCCACCACTGTCCCATCAGAATACATTATATATCCGCCCCCCCTGGGATGTATTTATATTTAGTGCGCCCTATATATCTCCGACATCTCTTCCCTTTTCTCAACTTGGAACTGATCCTTCTGCTTCTTCCTTTTCAACTGTGTCTTATAGTAATAATGGACTAGATCTTAAAAATAATAAACTATGGGATACTAAATTTCACTAAAAGTTATTCTTTTGCTATGATTGCCGAATAATGTTTACCAACATATAATGTAAATGTGATTAATTTGTGTTACGGAAAAATTATATTTAAAAATAATACAATAGTTTTATAGTAAAAGACTGCTTCTACTTTTAAATATTGAATTTAATTCTGAGGCATTTCTATGTAAAATGAAACATTATTTTAGGACCTGCATGACCAAAATACATTTATTTATTAGCTGTTTAATTATAAATTATTTTTTTCCAATATCGTTTAAATGGCAAAAACTACAGGTAGATAATTACGCATAGACACACACACACACACACACTGATAAAAGATTCATTGTTTCAGCCTTTGACCCTTTTTGACTTAATGGTTTAAGCACAAAAAGGAAGTTAGACACATTGTCTAAACAGATCAAACTTGAATCCTAAAATCAGCTTAACCGACCAACATACAAACGATACAAATCGAGGCTAACTTCCCCCCCCCCCCC
>KZ810422.1:29524-44568 GCA_000696205.2 Oncopeltus fasciatus
GGCTTAAAATGCCTCCCCCGAATGCACTTTTTCTTAAAACATATTACTGGGGAAAATGAAAATTTTTATAGCTTTAGTAGACATTTATATTCAAATAAGTTATATTCTCTTTTTAAATTTCAGGTCTTGTTCAGGGCATTGGGAATGGTGGAGAGTATTTATGATTTTAGGACTCAAACCTGCCTTCAATATTTTTTTTTTCATCTGTCACAAATTGATGCTGTTTTCGATTTTCAAAATAACACTTTGTACATTTGTGAATATTTATACACAAGCTCCTCAGTATCGCAGTTGATAAATATTCGTATTTGAACAATCAATATCATGTAATCCTTCGAACTTTATAGAATATATCGTTTATCTATAACCAAATCCGTTTTGAGTTTCATTATAGTAAACAACATAGCTAAAAGACTTACTATAGTTGATATTTCTGATAATCCACCACTCCTACTTGTCTGACTTCGCCTTTTGGCTAAATCAGCTTTGATGCCAATTTTACACATAAAAACGATGTGTGTGTATGTATATAAAAGTGTGTGTGTGTGTTTGTGTGCGAGCACGTGTCTGACTAACATTTTTGGCGCTTAGTATGAGTGATCGGAGGAAATCTGTCATCAAAGCAACTTTTATTATTTAGTTAAGCGTAATAGACCAGTAGAAGCTATTATGGAAAACGCTGGTCCTATGCCATGGTTGTTTAGAATAGGCTGGCTACCAACTTATGGCTCTCTCCATGATCCTATAATATTTCGTAATGTAATAATAATGGCCCTAAAAATGTAAAAATAATTATGAAACCCCTTGAAAATTGTTGCTATACTATTTTAGGTAACATACTCTTCATATGCCGATCATTTACCTGAAAATCCTGTACAACAAATCTTGAAGGGTATTTTGAAAGCTATCTCTTTAAGATAAATGATCCCAGACCTCTTCGAAGACGAGCCTAGTTATAAATGATTTCATCTGATAAACAGTACAGTAACCACTCAACAGAAGGAGAAACCACCAGTGAATGAACTTTTCTATTTTCCTCCCTGGATAAGTAACTGGAGTATTTTTTATTTTTTGCGGGTCAGAGGGTGAGAAGGATTTATTTGAGTAAAAATATACTTTTCATGAGCCGTGATAGCGAGGTTTCAGAGTAGCCGTATGCTACATCAGAGCCTATCTCGCTCCTGTCACAACAGAGGGAATCCCACTGAGATACGAGCAACTCATTTTCCAGTCTCGGTTGTATTCAATCTATATGCGGTGTAGCGTGGTATTCAGGTAGAACTATCTGTGACACTGGAGCTGCTTAAATTAAGCAGATTTCCCATGTTTCACTAAAGGCTCCCCATGAATAAGGGTAAAAGATTTATTAACAGATTTCCCCTTGTTTTCATGTTAAATTTCAAGCTATTCACGTGGTATCATAATGCGACTTATGAAAAATTTAAAGGTATCTTTACTGGTCCTGCTTTGGTGAAAAATATGGTCCGTTCAAAATGTGTGTATATATATATATATATATATGCGCCCTCTAGAGTTCGCAACCCCGAGAATCTTATTACGAAATTTGGTTTTGCTATTTTAAATAAATTGAGGCCAATCAGTCTCTTAGATGTATTTCTAATCTCTTAGTCACATTCTTCAGTTTTTTTTGTTTTTTTTTTTACACCAATGTCCTTTCATTTTTTTTAAAACACTGATGGTTAGGAAGTATCAACGCTTCTTTTAACTCCTCTTCTTTGAAGCTGAAGCCATTAAATACTTCATTGAATGATGCTCAAATACCGAGTAAGATTTCTTTATTTTATGATTTGATGGTGGCATTTTTAGCTTTCTTGTAGTATCGGTGAAGATCTGATTCGAGTAATGTTACCAATATTAATGATTAAACCTGCTGAAAGGTAAGCTTGGTTTATTTAAATAATAAAATAAAAATATAAATAAAGTATCACCATCTATAAAAACACCATGAATTATACATTGTATTGGAGACAATATATGATTCGACCATAGTGATCTAGGCGCATGGTGATCTAGTGGTTAAGGTACTCGACTCCTGAGCCGAAGGTCCCTAGTTCAATGCTCAGAGAGCACAGTAAGTTTTTCTTTCTGTGCTACTGTTTGTAATGACTCAGAGGATTGAATAATGATCCCTGGTGTGCTCCTATGGAACACCCAGTGATAATTGGGAACCATACTTCATTGAATGGGAAGTAATCAGACGGGGTATGCATTCCACAAGCCTTTTCTAGTGTGCCGTGGGTCGATAAAAAATTCACCCTTAAAATGTTTTTACCTACTGGGTTTTCATGGCCTATCGCGGGACTTAGTTTATGTAATTCAGCTCGGCAAAACTTAACATACCGATATTTAATGATAAATTAATATGTTTATGGATTTGATTTTTTGTTTGAGAATTCAGTATGAGTTTTTCATTGTAGACTCCGAAATGAAGGGAAAGGGCAGATTGTGACCTAAAAAGTCAGATTGACGACTGACATTAAGTGACATTCAGACTCTGGTGGAACTCTGCCTGTTCCTACTTTGACGGCGCCTTTTGTGTACTATTACGTTAGTTACTGTTATGGGCTACGGGTCAATAATAATTAAAAGCAATGATATGTTGAAGTTAATTTATTACAGCAATAAGTACACCTTCTATTTTCAGCTAACAATCAAAATTACTGCCCCTACTAACAAATAAATAAATAAATAGAAAATATAAATTACTTCCAGCTGAATAATAAATATATTCAAATGAATTAAATATGCTTATTTACAAAGAAGCCTCAGAACTTTTGTTTAATTGTCTGCACTAACTAATTACTGTCCCTTAACGTTTCACTGTCACGGGCCCGACGTTCTAAGACACGCTATCTGACAACTGACTTCTGGCGAGCCGCTTTTATAACTGGATGGAAGGGGATAGGCAAGCCTAGATGAAAGAAATAGCTGTTTCTGGATAAATGTGATTTCCTCTTTTGAAGTAAGGAAGCAGGTGGCCACCTTCAATTGGCCCCTTCCCGTACAGGTCTGATCTTCTAGTAACGGGTATCCACAGTCTTCGACACCACTTATTTTTCTCTGGAGAACTGCTCTGTTTTTAGCCCACGGCTTAGAATGCCTCCCCCGAATGCACTCTTCCTTAAAACATATTACTGGGGAAAATGAAAATTTTTATACCTTTAGTAGATATTTATATTCAAATAAGTCATATTCACTTTTTAAATTTCAGGTCTTGTTCAGGGCAATGGGAATGGTAGAAGGAAAGAGTATGCCGCTTTAGGGTGATTCCCTCCTTCCAGCACCCCATATCCCTATGGAAGACCTGAAATTTAGGCCGAATCGTTGACAACATTAAAAAAAAAATTTGGTTTACAAATTAGTTTTTATTTCCAAGAGCGAATCCCCGACCAATTCTTTCTCATGAAGTTTGACGGTCAACTAACTGTCTTCAAAGTATTATGTTTTTTCTTATTATTTATATTTAAATTTTTAAACTAATGGAATGCAATTAAACACAAATATTTTTCTTGAATTTATATTTTCTTAATGATATCCCAAAGTTTTGGCAAATCATTCTCAGGGAAATTATTCCTTACAAATTGTTACCAAAACACTTCAAAAGAGTTTCTCTTTGCGGAAAGCTAAGAGTATGACTCCTTCAAAATTATATAAATTATATTGTACTAACTCCTATCTACAAATTATTTAATTAGGCAGTTAATAGTTGGAATAAGAAACTAAAGTTAAGTGAAGAACCATAATTATAAACTGAATTATGTGGTAAATATTTACTAGCTTTTGATTTTTCTTCACGAATATATATATATCTGAAAAACTATTTCAGGACACATGTACACATGTAACGTCGCCAGACAGACGAACGATAGATAGAGGGAGATATTTAAATTGCCTTGGAATGTTCAATAAGATTACATGCTATCCAAGAAGAAATACCAACAAGAATGTTTTGCCCCTGATATTACTTCTGTACCGCATAGAATAATATTTAATTAGCCTTTTACCGAGTACAAATTACTTTTAGTTTTCCTAACATTTAATGTCAATCGGTATAGATTGAACTAACTCTATATCCCTGGGATTTTTTCTTGTTACATGAACTTTTCTTAATAGGTTCCTCGTTGGCCTAATCAATCATTCCGTAAACAAATAATACTGAATAATCTAGGAAGTGGCTAAAGGAGTCACTTGAACCGAACCGCTTTGAATGCGAAAAACGGTTGGACGTCTTTCTCGTAAACGCTTGGACCGATTATATTTCCGATGTTCGTTCTATCAGCTGTCTGGTGCTCGTATGAAATCAACAAAAAAAACTGTATAGGAATGAAATAAAAAGTTGAAAGTTTCAAATTGGTATTACAGTCAAGAGTCATACCCACTGACCCCGGTTTGTGCAAGGTTTGAGCACAGCCATACCAACTCTCTTGTTTATTTTCAACTATAAAAGTAACAAAAGACGGTTGCATAGTTTCAAAGTTTTTAATTAATTTTTTTTTAAGTGTTAACTTCCTTTTTAACCACTAGTGCCACGAAAAGGATGGCTTTGTACAGATTGCCAGCCGTTCTAAGTATCCGTGGCTAGAGACTATCTTTTATTTATCGATAAAATGATATTTGAACCCGCAGAGCCATAGTTGCGAGACCCAAACGAATGCCATGATCTATCGTCGCACCCTAGTTTAAAAGTTTAAAGTAGATAATAAAGATATGATTTTTGATATTTGCACATGATATCAATACAAAATTTAACGTTATTAAGGGTTTGTTATAGATAAATTTGTTCAATAATAATTTCCGGAGTATACTTGGGGACATTGACTTAGTTTCCACAGTTCCTGTATGACACTTCTATGACATTCATGACTGTCCGTTATCTCACCATGTTGTCCGATATCTCACCATGTTCTCCAATCCTTTTGGCCTGCCGGCCAGTAGACAGACTTGGATCCCCATTTTTCAACATCGATCTGGTTTTCCGAAGGTGACCGGACCCTGTCTCCCGTGTCCCGATCAAAATCCCTCACTACCCGGGTTACAAATGATTTCCCACCACGCTAGTCTTCGTGCAGGAAGCCATCTCTCGTATTAATTTAATAAATAGCATGCCTACTACGAACTGGTGGGCCCCCAACTCGACTGATGAAACATGCCCCATCCTATTTGTGCTACAACGCAAATCATTGCGTCCAATCCTATTTAAACGTACTCGGCAAATAACAGCTTACATTTACTGATTGTGTCTAGGGTCAAGACTGTACAGATTGTTTTGGCTGAATTAAAGATTTCATCAGTTTTGATGGACAGCCGTCAGGCAAATTTTGGACGGTGTTCTGAATAGGTGTCGTTCACAAAATTCAACGTTTGGTCAACACAATTTAACTTGAAAAAAATGAGTCTTTCTGGATCTAGTCAAATCTCCTTGGAAAGAGATACTTAATGTTACTTCTGTCTTAATTATCACTATTTTTCACTGAAAAGAAATATTTTGTCAATTTTTAGTGCAAGGGAACAGAATAAAAAATCTAACTGTCCCAGCCAGGACACTAGTGCGGGGAATTCAATAACTTATCAGACTTGTCTCGGTAGCGTAAATGGAAAACGCACNCTGCCTGTTCCTACTTTGATGGCACCTTTTATGTACTATTACGTTAGTTACTGTTATGGGCTACGAGTCAATAATAATTAAGTTTATTTATTACAGCAAATAAGTACACCTGCTATTTTCAGCTAACAATCGAAATTACTGTCCCTACTAACTAATAAATAAATAAATAGAAAAATATAAATTACTTCCAGCTTATTAATAAATATATTCATATTAATTTAACATGCTTATTTACAAAGAAGCCTCATAACTTTTGTTTAATTGTCTGCACTAACTAATTACTGTCCCTTAACGTTTCACTGTCACGGGCCCGACATTCTAAGACACGCCATCTGACAATTGACTTCTGGCGAGCCGCTTTTATAACTGGATGGAAGGGGATAGGCAGGCCTAGATGAAAGAAAGAGCTGTTTCTGGGTAAATGTGATTTCCTCTTCTGAAGTAAGGAAGCAGGTGGCCACATTTTCAATTGGCCCCTTCCCGTACAGGTCTGGTCCTTTAGTTACGGGTATCCACAGTCTTCGACACTACTTATTTTTCTCTGGAGAAAAGCTATGTTTTTAGGCCACGTCTCGGCTTAAAATGCCTCCCCCGAATGCACTTTTTCTTAAAACATATTACTGGGGAAAATGAAAATTTTTATAGCTTTAGTAGACATTTATATTCAAATAAGTTATATTCTCTTTTTAAATTTCAGGTCTTGTTCAGGGCATTGGGAATGGTGGAGAGTATTTATGATTTTAGGACTCAAACCTGCCTTCAATATTTTTTTTTTCATCTGTCACAAATTGATGCTGTTTTCGATTTTCAAAATAACACTTTGTACATTTGTGAATATTTATACACAAGCTCCTCAGTATCGCAGTTGATAAATATTCGTATTTGAACAATCAATATCATGTAATCCTTCGAACTTTATAGAATATATCGTTTATCTATAACCAAATCCGTTTTGAGTTTCATTATACTAAACAACATAGCTAAAAGACTTACTATAGTTGATATTTCTGATAATCCACCACTCCTACTTGTCTGATTTCGCCTTTTGGCTATATCAGCTTTGATGCCAATTTTACACATAAAAGCGATGTGTGTGTATGTATATAAAAGTGTGTGTGTGTGTGTTTGTGTGCGAGCACGTGTCTGACTAACATTTTTGGCGCTTAGTATAAGTGATCGGAGGAAATCTGTCATCAAAGCAACTTTTATTATTTAGTTAAGCGTAATAGACCAGTAGAAGCTATTATGGAAAACGCTGGTCCTATGCCATAGTTGTTTAGAATAGGCTGGCTACCAACTTATGGCTCTCTCCATGATCCTATAATATTTCGTAATGTAATAATAATGGCCCTAAAAATGTAAAAATAATTATGAAACCCCTTGAAAATTGTTGCTATACTATTTTAGGTAACATACTCTTCATATGCCGATCATTTACCTGAAAATCCTGTACAACAAATCTTGAAGGGTATTTTGAAAGCTATCTCTTTAAGATAAATGATCCCAGACCTCTTCGAAGACGAGCCTAGTTATAAATGATTTCATCTGATAAACAGTACAGTAACCACTCAACAGAAGGAGAAACCACCAGTGAATGAACTTTTCTATTTTCCTCCCTGGATAAGTAACTGGAGTATTTTTTATTTTTTGCGGGTCAGAGGGTGAGAAGGATTTATTTGAGTAAAAATATACTTTTCATGAGCCGTGATAGCGAGGTTTCAGAGTAGCCGTATGCTACATCAGAGCCTATCTCGCTCCTGTCACAACAGAGGGAATCCCACTGAGATACGAGCAACTCATTTTCCAGTCTCGGTTGTATTCAATCTATATGCGGTGTAGCGTGGTATTCAGGTAGAACTATCTGTGACACTGGAGCTGCTTAAATTAAGCAGATTTCCCATGTTTCACTAAAGGCTCCCCATGAATAAGGGTAAAAGATTTATTAACAGATTTCCCCTTGTTTTCATGTTAAATTTCAAGCTATTCACGTGGTATCATAATGCGACTTATGAAAAATTTAAAGGTATCTTTACTGGTCCTGCTTTGGTGAAAAATATGGTCCGTTCAAAATGTGTGTATATATATATATATATATGCGCCCTCTAGAGTTCGCAACCCCGAGAATCTTATTACGAAATTTGGTTTTGCTATTTTAAATAAATTGAGGCCAATCAGTCTCTTAGATGTATTTCTAATCTCTTAGTCACATTCTTCAGTTTTTTTTGTTTTTTTTTTTACACCAATGTCCTTTCATTTTTTTTAAAACACTGATGGTTAGGAAGTATCAACGCTTCTTTTAACTCCTCTTCTTTGAAGCTGAAGCCATTAAATACTTCATTGAATGATGCTCAAATACCGNTAAAAATCTCTCTTTACAACTCTCATTCTCTTTTCAGCCCTGAAGAAGCCATCACATGATGTGCGAAAGCTCGGCAAATAACAACAATTTGACTCGGTCCAACCCGGAAGATGAAATGGTAAATAGAAGTAATAGTTTAAATTTTAGCGAACTAATTTTTTATATAGAAAATTTCCACAAAAATTTAATAATCTAAGAAAAACTCATAGACACACTTACAAAATAAAATTTTTTATATGAATTAGGGATATTTGACTTTTTTTTTTAAAGTATCGCTATCCGGTGCGACATTAATCTATGATGAATCAAAGATTAAGAAATTATGTGGTTTCTTCGAGACCTATTTTTGGGGAGTATTGGCATACCTCAATTCTACAAAATAAATAAATATAAGCGATATTTTCTTAGGACATTCTATAAATATATTGTGTTATTTTTCGCGACTATATTCTGCCATACAGTTCGTCGGTGTAGTGTGAAGGTATCTCGAGGCCAATTGAACCCCAATTGACTTCAATACTCCAGTCCTCGGGTGCTGTCAGCTCCTTGCGAGAGACACCTGTCACGTCAGACTGACTTCAGCTGATTGGAGTGTTGCTGTTACATGGAGTGTGATTGGCTCTCTCCTGCAGGTAATTATTGGGGTGCATTGCAGGAGCAAGGGTATTCAAGAGTTTACATGCGGGCACCATGGTCGGTAAGAAGATGGTGGAAAGGGGACTTGAGAAATATAAGTAAATCAAGTTTGATAGAAGAAGAAGAAGAAGAAGCCATTTTTGTACTTTTGAAAGCGGAAGGTTTAATTTGTAACAAGGAAGGTCTAGTGCTGTAAAACATTCTCCATATATAAAATTCTCCAAGATTAACTCCTATACATACAATACATATCTTGCATGTCGAAGAAGTCTCGTTTTAGGTGTATCTTGAACTCTTGCTTCAAGTAAGACAATTAGCATAAATGAAGATATACCCAGATTTCTTCTTTTTTTCTTCACATCATGCCCTTAATTAAAAGTCTGTCGCTCATTAGATGTGTCCTCTTAGATTTCACACATTGAAATAAATAAGGGTAAATTCAGAAATCTTATTTACAAGCTCGAGAGAACAATTTGTATAAAAGGTATGTGTCCACTAATGTTAGTTCTAGACTTGCAGGAAGATTGAGTGGAGCGGTCACATATCGTAGTTATATTTCTTAATTTCTATCTTAATAAGGGTTTTTAGTAAAAATGTTATAAAAAAAAAATCTGCATTAGAAAATTACATTTTACTTCTATTATACTCTATCATTTTTTCGTAACTCAATAACAACGAAGATATTACATACAATTTTTGGTCTCCGCTAAGACCCCTCTTCATCCGATTTTTGACTTGCAATTTAAAGCCTATATTAAAATTTTGGGTTCTGTATTAAAGAAATTAGAGTTCCCGCAACACATGAAATTACAATCTTACAACACCTTGTTAATATATGTTTTTTCTTATTATTTAGATTTAAATTTTTAACCTAATGGAATGTAATTAAACACAAATATTTTTCTTGAATTTATATTTTCTTAATGATATCCCAAAGTTTTGGCAAATCATTCTCAGGGAAATTATTCCTTACAAATTGTTACCAAAACACTTCAAAAGAGTTTCTCTTTGCGGAAAGCTAAGAGTATGACTCCTTCAAAATTATATAAATTATATTGTACTAACTCCTATCTACAAATTATTTAATTAGGCAGTTAATAGTTGGAATAAGAAACTAAAGTTAAGTGAAGAACCATAATTATAAACTGAATTATGTGGTAAATATTTACTAGCTTTTGATTTTTCTTCACGAATATATATATATCTGAAAAACTATTTCAGGACACATGTACACATGTAACGTCGCCAGACAGACGAACGATAGATAGAGGGAGATATTTAAATTGCCTTGGAATGTTCAATAAGATTACATGCTATCCAAGAAGAAATACCAACAAGAATGTTTTGCCCCTGACATTACTTCTGTACTGCATAGAATAATATTTAATTAGCCTTTTACCGAGTACAAATTACTTTTAGTTTTCCTAACATTTAATGTCAATCGGTATAGATTGAACTAACTCTATATCCCTGGGATTTTTTCTTGTTACATGAACTTTTCTTAATAGGTTCCTCGTTGGCCTAATCAATCATTCCGTAAACAAATAATACTGAATAATCTAGGAAGTGGCTAAAGGAGTCACTTGAACCGAACCGCTTTGAATGCGAAAAACGGTTGGACGTCTTTCTCGTAAACGCTTGGACCGATTATATTTCCGATGTTCGTTCTATCAGCTGTCTGGTGCTCGTATGAAATCAACTAGAAAACTGTATCGGAATTAAATAAAAAGTTGAAAGTTTCAAATTAGTAATACAGTCAGTGGGTACTGACTCCGGTTTGTGCAAAGTTTGTGCACAGCCATACCAACTCTCTAGTTTATTTCCAACTATAAAAGTAACAAAAGACGGTTGCATAGTTTAAAAGTTTTTTAATTAGTTTTTTTTTAAGTGTTAACTTCTTTTTTAACCACTTAGTCCACGAAAAGGAAGGCTTTGTACAGACTGCCACCTATTCTAAGTATCCATGGCTCAAGACAATCTTTTATTTATCGATAAAAGATTGTCTAGGATGATATTTGAACCAGCAGAGCCATGGTTGCGAGATCCAAACGAATGCCATGATCTATCGTCGCACCCTAGTTTAAAAGTTTAAAGTAGATAATAAAGATTTGATTTTTGATATTTGCAGATGATATAAAAACAAAACATTTAATTTTATTAAGGGTTTTCTATAGATAAATCTGTTCAATAATAACTTTCGGAGTATACTTGGGGACATTGACTTAGTTTTCACTGTTCCTGTATGATACTACTATGACATTCATGACTGTCCGTTATTTCACCATGTTGTCCGATATCTCACCATGTTCTCCAATCCTTTTGGCCTGCCGGCCAGTAGACAGACTTGGATCCCCATTTTTCAACATCGATCTGGTTTTCCGAAGGTGACCGGACCCTGTCTCCCGTGTCCCGATCAAAATCCCTCACTACCCGGGTTACAAATGATTTCCCACCACGCTAGTCTTCGTGCAGGAAGCCATCTCTCGTATTAATTTAATAAATAGCATGCCTACTACGAACTGGTGGGCCCCCAACTCGACTGATGAAACATGCCCCATCCTATTTGTGCTACAACGCAAATCATTGCGTCCAATCCTATTTAAACGTACTCGGCAAATAACAGCTTACATTTACTGATTGTGTCTAGGGTCAAGACTGTACAGATTGTTTTGGCTGAATTAAAGATTTCATCAGTTTTGATGGACAGCCCCCAGGCAAATTTTGGACGGTGTTCTGAATAGGTGTCGTTCACAAAATTCAACGTTTGGTCAACACAATTTAACTTGAAAAAAATGAGTCTTTCTGGATCTAGTCAAATCTCCTTGGAAAGAGATACTTAATGTTACTTCTGTCTTAATTATCACTATTTTTCACTGAAAAGAAATATTTTGTCAATTTTTAGTGCAAGGGAACAGAATAAAAAATCTAACTGTCCCAGCCAGGACACTAGTGCGGGGAATTCAATAACTTATCAGACTTGTCTCGGTAGCGTAAATGGAAAACGCACCGGCCTGGATAGCAGGAGATCCAGGTTCGAGCCCTGGCTGGGACAGTTAGATTTTATATTCTGTTCCCTTGCATTAAAAATAGTAAAAAATGATTTGGCATTAAATACCACAAAAAAATAATATTCATAAAATTGTAATTTTTTTTACACCACTAAACAAGCACTTAAAAAAAAAAGAATACATTCAAGGTCAATCGAAAAATTCATCAAATTTATGTATTTAACGAAATGTACAGCTGATAATATGGAAGCTAATTACAAACTCCTAATTTATCTCATCCCTTAAGGACTACCTTAAAAATAGTTTATCTTTCGGTATTTATTACAGATAGAAGGGTGGACAATGGGGTTCTTAAAAACTAAAGTCTGCCTCCAGGGGGGTTGGATTTGGTTTATATCAAAAGGCCCGGATAGCAGGAGATCCAGGTTCGGGTCTGGTTGGGACAGTTAGATTTTTTATTCTGTTCCCTTGCACTAAAAATTGTTAAAATTTACGTGGGATCAAATACCACAAAAAAAATTTTTAACAAATATTTTGTAGGATATTCTAAAAAGGTGGTTCCACCAGATTCCTTACAAGTGGTGGCCTTACAAGCCCAAAAGGCAAAAAGAAGAATGGAGGTAAAATCTATTGTCCTTATGTCAATATGGAAGAGAATGGTGGGTTGGGGACACACACATCCTAGTTCTTTTTTAAATATCATCCTTATTTAGCGTCTTTCCTTAAAATATTATTAGGCGTAAATTATGCAAAAATTAAATTTGGCATATAATTTGTTTCCTAAGTGTTCAGAACATTTAAAAGTAATGGATATATTGCCTCCCTGTAAACGACTCTGTCCTCATTCAATTTCAATAAAAAACAGTTCCATCGGGAGCTAATCAAATTAGATTTGACATTGTTCAACAGCTTTCTTAAGCTCCCTAACACAATTTCACGTACAATTTTAGTCGGATCATAATTTTAGATTCTTTCAAGTTGGGCCGGTAAATTATTACCAATTATTAATGGCACGAACATGATTTACCAGATATAAGTATGCTGAAATAACTTTAAAAAAAAATTCAATTGATAATTTTGTTTGCTTACTCAAAAGTAATATATTTTAACGTTTATGAAAGCGAGTAATGTCTACTTTAGAAAAAAACATTTTCACCTGCTTAGGTAATATTGTTTGTTAAATAATCAAACCTCCAAACAAGTTTCTTCGTAAATCAATGAATATTCATAAATAACAAGTGATTTGTGCTAAAAATAAAGAAGAATTTTTTTTAATCCAGGGCTGTTATTTATTGGCTTTGTTAATGGTCATGTTACATTACAAACTCTCATCTGTGGTTGCCGGTAACAAATATAACATCAAATTTTAACTTATTTTTGTTTTCTTAAGACAATCAAACTACATTAAACAACAATAGAAGTTAACAAAAATTTGCTTAACCTTAGCTTAGTGCAAATTATTAAATAATTATTTTTGGAAAAATTTAATATCTTCCTGAAGTAAAAACTGAAAATCCAAATCATTAGTTTCAAAATGGGTCATAAATACATCTGTACAGAAATAAATGAATAATGTAGTCAAGATTAATAATTATGATTCAATAGAAAAAAATGACACTTCCGGGCACTGGTAGGCAGTGTACTGCGGACTTATATAAATAACACGAGGTGTTTAATTCTACTTATCAAACGCTTGTTTTTTTTTTTTTTTGTTTTTTCTTAAAAAACAAGTGCCAGCTAAACGTGAAATAAAGCTCTCATACCTTATATTCTCCGTCTTCATTGGTTTCTGTACATAGTCTCACACAGAAAAACACAGTTGAATACGGACCGTGACAGTAAACGTATGTATTCGGCCAGAAGATGGACAGTGTCCGAAAGCGCTCATTAATAGATTTAAAAAAAGCCAACGGGAGACGATGTACAGAAACCAATGAAGACGGAGAATATAAGGTATGAGAGTTCTATATTCATTGGTGGTAGAAATAATAATAACCCTTTAGAGTAAAATAAAGCGATAACTAAAAGGAAAAATAGGCGATAGCTTGAATGTTAAAGATAATACCAATACAGATCCAGCGTAGAAAATCATACTTACTTTGTGAGGAGCCATGAATACTACACGATAAGCTCCCATAATGAGGGCTTATTTTTCTTTATTAGTAAGTAAAATTCAGAGTCGGCCCTTTAGAGCCCTTCAGAGCCTACTCTATAGAGCCCTCTAGGGACCTTCTCACAAGTAGCTTACACCCCCCCGCTACTTCACTCTTATAAGCTGTTAAGTTCTCTCAAATAAACGTATATCTTAAATATTTTCACTTATAGTGAATGCTATTGATATCTTATAACAGATTTTATCGATATTTTCTCCGATCCTACACCTATAACGACCCCTTATTTGAAGCCATAGATGTTTAAGGCAGGTTTTTAAATTTTCGATATCTGTCCAAGACCAGGCTTGAACTCCTATCGCCAGGCTTAACCAAACGGATCCCCCCAGAAATTTCGTTTTTGTACAATCCAAATAGCTATGTAATATAGGTGAGTCTCACCAGTGAGTTATAATTCTTTAGGGGAAAAATACCTTTATGATCAGAATAATTCTGACCATTCGAAAAAATAAAAATAAATTTTACATTACAAAGGAAGAATCGAAAATAAATGTTGGTTTTAGTAAGTTATCAACCATCTTACTATTTTGAAAATGTATGAAAGTAATTTTAATTTTAATTATTATTTTCTGTTGTATTTTAGCATAATACAGCATAACATAATCCTGTAACCAATATCTGAGTAGTAAGTGGATACAAATCACTTGGAAATCGTTCTCCTATAAGAGTAAATATTACTATTTAGGAAATATCTCAATTTATAATGTTTACTTAATTAATATTTTCATATTTTTAATGGAGGCGTATATTTCATTTCAATGGTCTCGATTCACATGACCTGTGGAGAACTATTGTTCTAAGGCCAGCAATCAATATTCACGCCCCCCCCCCCCTTCCACCAAAGACTTGACTTTTGGATAATTACAGAAATAAAAACTCAACTAAACCCCCAGAGCCCACGCCTCATTCAGAGAAGGTGTATTACAAGGTGTTAACATGAGGCCTCAGTTGCACACCTCTCAGGCAGACTCCAGTAACTGGAAACCTTGCATCGTGTGTCAGTCTTGAGTTCCATACACAAAACAACACTACCATCCTGACATGAAATCCCTTACTGTTTTCACTGCTATCTATCCCATAGGTTCTCCCTCTCTCATAAAGAATATCCGATAATTCTTCTCCTCATCTCTTTCACATTTTAAGGTTGCTCCCAAATATTCCTTAGAATCCTAGAAAAGCAGTATTTTGAGTCTCTTATATGTCTAATTGGGTTTCTATTATTTTAATTTGTGTATATAATAATA
>KZ810424.1:7962-22302 GCA_000696205.2 Oncopeltus fasciatus
AATTTTATTTAATTATATTATAAAATTGATTTATTTACCTATTAAAAGCATTTTAACACAACCTAAAAAGAATCCTAACATTTTACAATGTAAGGTTTTTGATAAGGAAAAGAAAGATCAGGCCAAGTAGGCAAATATATATTACACTACAGAAATAGAAATAACTTCCCTGATTTTTGACTATGTCTGCAAAATAAAAGGAAAGAAAATAAGGAGAATTATCATTTTTCTTGGTTTCTTTTACAATTAGTCTTAAAACAATGAAAGAGAACTTTTAGTTTTGAGGTCACTATAAGCTTCTGAATACTCCTATATTCAAGTTTATATGTTGAAAATTATTCTCAAGCTAGCACTTTTTCTGTGGCTGCATAAATAAGTTATGTAATAAATTGTTACACAGTGTAAACTTTTATATTATTTCTCTTTTAAATACGTAATTGAAAGAGGAATAAAATACAAAACACATTTTTAAATGGAGAGTTTTTTGACTGTATATATTATTATTAGATGATTTTAGTAGGGGTTCGGTCAAGGTAGTGTCAACCTTAAATCATCTAATAATAACACATTTTTCTTTCTAGGTGACAACCTTCCTTTATTCACCATACAATCTTAAACAACAAAAATATGACAAATTTTATATTCAAATATTTCTTTGAAATAATATTTCTTTATTATATATAGAACAATACTTACATGGGCTGCAAGAAGACTGGGAATCATGTCATCATTACAAGATAAATTAACTAAAAGTCTCAAAGATTGAAGTTTTATAGAGGAATTAGGGCCTGTGTCAACAAGATGATAAAGGTGATGTAATATAGGGCAAAATTCTTCATGCCAGTCAGATAAAACAGCAATATTAGTTAATGTTGACAAAGTTTGTAAAGTTAATTTTTCTGAGGGATGATCCAACAATATTGAATTCAAAAGTGGAACTGAATCCTAAACATAAAAGAGAAATGTTATTACAAGTATGGATAAAAAATTAAAATATGTAAATGTGAAATATACTTTCAATAAATAAATAAGAAAATATCTTGTATATTGGTGAGAGATATATACAATAAAAAAATAAATATAAAAAAACTTAAAAATAACAGTAAAATAAATAAATGATCATCACTGTGCAGGAAGAAAGTGGCCCATCAACCCCATTCCTAATATATTTAGGCATAGAGGCCTAGGAGGTCAAAGGCCCTCTCTGTTTTAGTCACCGGGGAGGATTGAGAGGATTGGAGTCCGACAACAGGGATTGGGCATATGGATTAGGATGTAATTGGAGTTTACTATGGAAGAGCTTGAAGCGGGTGGATATAAGGTCTTGGACAAAAAGAATATTAAAGTTGTGATGAAGGGTAGAGTTGGACACATAATATGGAGCGTTAGCAATTATTCTGAGAATTTTGAACTAAAGGATTGTATTCGTTGGATATTGGAAGGCTTAGCGGCACCCCACAGTTCTGCACCGTAGGTTCTGATTGGTCATATTATGGTCTTGTAGATGGTCAGTTTATTCTCTAATGTAAGGTGGGAGCGCCTATTTATAAGGCTGTATAAGAGTCCGTGGCGTCTGTTGAGTTCTTGTCGTTTGATTTTAGTATGTTCATTCCAGTTGAGTCGTGAGTCAAGATAGAACCCAAGGTAACGGACTGAATCAGAGAGAGGAATAGGGATGTTATTGTATGTAACATTATCAGGAGAGTCTTTTCTTAGTTGAAAATTTACTTGTACGCATTTGGACTCATTTATTTTAATTATCCATTTACTGCACCACTGCTGAATAGCATCAAGGTGGTTTTGTAAAATGTTAGGAGATGTTTTGGAATCAGGGTGGGAGGAGAGGATCGCTTTGTCATCTGCAAAGAGGGCTAAATCCACTTCAGTGTCTATCAATACTTCCACTTGCCCTATTACCCTTTCTGCAGTATATTGCCCTCCTAAAAAGTTTAACCTCAGGCCAATTCCAGGAGCACTAAATTCTTCGGTCCCCGTTTCTTCTCTGGCGGATATTATAATGCTAAACAATTGCAGTGGGGCATGTGAACGACCAACTCCCGTGCCTTGCTCTGTATAATGCTATCTTCTCTCACAATCTTTCCACTCTGTCCTCTACTATCTATTGGTCCACTGATGTAAACCGTCTTCCTGATATCCTAGATTTTTTCAAAATCTTATTTTCTTCCACCTCTCTGTGTCAAGCTTGAGCCATTTTCCAGAGGTGCAGACATTCCTCAGACCACAGGGTTCAACCAGCTATCCCGTCTCGTAAAACAAAACTAGGAGTTTTACGAAAAAAGACATTCAATGTGTGTGGTTTGAGTTGTTGCAGGCCTCTTTTTAGCCGCTGGAATACAAGTGAGGGTTCTTCACAATCTTCATACATTTATAACAATTCCCTGTAAGGTGCAGGGAATAAACAAATAAGGCTTTGGCTTACACTTGCGCCTAAGTCTTCTTTGTACACTGCTGACTCCCAGTAAAACTGATAGCAATAGTTTAGTTCACCTTTCTGAAGCTAGGTGTGCCATGAATGCTGCTTTCAGACTTCTTTGCCATCTTTCTATTATGCCGTTGCATTGTGGGTGGTATGCATCCTTTGTTGTGTCCTCATAGTAGCAGTAAGGCCATTAAAAGCTTCAGTCTCAAAATGGCGGCCTTGTTCAGCCTCATAGGAGTTCAAAAAGGGGATACCAAATGTGCATAGAAGGTATCTGCCATTATTGCTTCTGGCACTTCCTCTTACTTCCGGCCACCATGTGGCCCTATCAGTCATCGTCAGGCAGTACCTTTTCCTGATGCTGGGTAACAAAGGTCCCATTATATTGAAGTGCACGTGTAGGAATCTGTCAGAAGAAAAGAACCTAAGGGTGTCTAAATATGACAAATCACTTATGCTAGTTGACAGGGTGAACAGGATTTGGCCCATGTTCCAAAGTCATAATTGTTTTCCGCCATAAGAATCTTTGGGTCACTCATTGATGCCCTAACTCCTGGATGACTTAATCTAGACAAAGAGTAATTTTCTGAAATCAGATGGCATGTAAGATCTGGCTTTGCATCTTGTAAGAGACAGGTATTGTAACTCCCAGTATATCTCAACCTCTGTTATCAAATGAGTTAACAAATGTAACTTGGGGTTCTTCTTGAGGTCAGTTGTGTTGTCTTTCTTCTGGGCTTCCCCAAGAGACTGAATGTCATCTGGAACTGTAATTTCCTCCACTCTTTCCACTAGTTTCTAATCTTTTCCCAGAAGAAATTTTATATCAGGCAATTATATTTTATACAAACAGGCTCGGGTTAAGGGCCAAACTCCATCTTTCTTCTGCTGTAAGGCAGCTCCCATGCCAATGTTGGAATCATCACAGCTTAAGGGAAGGTCTCCTTTGGTTGTGAAATGAGCAAGTTTTGCCACTTTGGCAAGGCTGTTCTTGCTGTCTCGGAAACTGATCAAGCAGTGATCTTAGAGAGCATTGGATATCCCTATGTCAGGCTAGATAGCTTCTAAGCCATATTTTATTAATCCTTGCAAAATATATTTTTAAAAGATTCCTTACATAGTTAAGGAATCTTTTAAAAATATATTTCATTATCAAAATATTAGGATTTAGCATTTAATCAGACTATACTATTGATTATGATAAAATAATAACACCTAGTGAAATAGTGAATATAGTGTTTGTTTTGGAAGAGTGTCATGAAAATTTTAGGTGGGCTGTAATTTATTACCCTGAAAAAACTTCTCGATCGACATCACCACAACCGTAAGAAATGAGAAAGAATAATTACTAATTTAAGAATAAGAAGATTTTTTTTGTAGTCTTAGAAGAAAAAGATCAAAACCTAATTTTCAAAGCACTTAAAACTACATATAAGCCAAGTGTAAGGCATCTTCTTAGGCTATTGGGATTTTTAAAAGTTTCATTGAAAGATTTTAAAAATCATATATTTAATATATCTCACCACCCTGTCTTGGAGTTTTGCTGGTGGGAATAGTAGAAGCTGAAGAAGAGCCTGCCTTCTTCGACCAAATTCTATTCAGTGAAGAGGCTATATTTTGTAGAGATGGGTAGCTGAATATGCACAACTCCCATTTCTGGGCCTGGCAAAATCCCAAGAGAACTTGACAAGTAGACAGACAGCACCAATGGTCAGTCAATGTTTCTTGTCATGCCCTTGGGGATAAAATTATAGGCCCATCTTTTTGGGCCCTGGGTCACTCAACGGTTCAAGCATGTTGTCTTCGAGATGCCGTACTCCTTGAATATATTCCTCTCCATACTCACCAGAAATTTGGTTACCCCTACTTACTTTTCCAATATAAGTATAAAACAAATAAGCTATTTCTTATGTACCATGTCACCTTTTTATTATTTAAACCTAAGTAGATCTAAAGATAATAATAAATTATTTTTAGTTAGCCCAGAATGCAATTACGGGTGCGTTTGGAAATAGGTGAATAGGCAGAGGAGACTGTGGTATAGCCTCAAAGATCTCTTGAATTTTTTCTTCCTTTTGATAATTATTTGTGGGGATATTTTAAAGATACTCTTAAGCACCCATTTCACCTGAGCAATGCAAGAGGTGATTTGGTTCAGCACTGCCTGAATTACCCCAGAAACTATTTGGAATGCTCTTCAAACAGGAGGATTTTTTGAACAACATTTATAAGTAAATAAAAGACATTATAAATCATAGAAATTTCACAATTCCAAAACAGAACTACTTCTTGTTCGACAAGTTTTTTGTTAACTAAAGAAATCAACAGATGGACTCGAAATGGGAAACCCATCTTCTACAATGATGAAGGCATTTATACAAATCATAAAGGCCCAACACATGAAGTCATGAAAAGACAACATAAAACACTACTACAGATAGGTAAAAGAATATTTTGCAAATTATCACAAGACAATAAGATACTCACAGGCCTTAACAACTTATATTTTAACATCATATACACAATGAAAAAGGAGGAGAAGATTATAAACTACATGGATGTCATAATTATAAGAACAGAAGACAGAATAACCTAGAGTATAACAAAAACAAACAGCTGCCGACACCACTATACAAGCAGCATCAAATCACTCCATACAAAACCAATTCTGTGTTTAGACACATGATGCAAAGACTCAAAACCCAAAAACTAACTTACACCCAACAACTGTGAAAGAACTACAGACTATATACACAATCGCTCACAATAATGGGTACAAACCAACTACTATAGACAAGCTACTATGGGAAAACCACAAAAAATACACAACGAGATAAACTGATAAAACGAAGATTCACAATAACTTTCACATAACCTGAAACATACTAATTAACTTATTTAGAAACAAAGTAATACCCACTGCACTAAGGACAACAAACTGAAACAGAACCATAAGTAAAAAAAAAAACTGAACCATACAGTCCAGCGAAATATTCTAACTGTCTGCACATATAATCAAACTTACGAAGGACATACCGGACGGAAACTCAGAACTAGATAAGAAGAACATACACAGTCATAAAAACTGAACAAACGTGACTCCAATTAAGAAAACAATTATATAACATACAAAACAAGTTACAGGACGTAACCCCATGAGAATACAGAGCCCTATGAAATTATTGCGTAGGCAACAGAATGGACAAAGGACATTCAAGAAACCCTGGAAATAAACAAAATTAAAACATCAGACAATACCATAATTAACAAAAAACGTAGAGACACCATAACCAGAACGATACTCATACTGAAGCAGACAAACAAGCAAAAACGAACAACAAAATTATTCACTAATAGTCTCACAAAACGATCAAAAATAGAATAACCCTTAAAAAGCACACATTAAAAATCAAATCCAAACAAACATACATAAATACAATCACACATTCCAGTAAACTTTATCACAGTTCAAGGAGTAAGAAATACAAGAAAGTCATGATCCCTGACTACCCATGAACTGACTCAGAAAATAGTCGAAATTCGGACAGAGCCTGAGAAAGTGTAAGTATGTTTGGCCTGAGGATAGCAGACATCTAATGAAAGTGCCTCTGATATGACAAAGAAGCCGTTCTATAGGTATATTCATTATAAATTAGTTTTATAACTTATATTTATTTATTTGCCATTTTTATAGGATTGCATTACAATAGGGCTGTTGAGGTTTGAAAAGGTCATGAAATTCACCTTAAAGATATATCTACTCTCATTACATATATATTAAAATATTTTAATTAAAGGCAATTCAAATTAAAATAATTAAAGGAACAATATTCCAAAAGAACTAGGAAAAAGACAGAAATTTTTACGGTATCTGATTCATTATAGCCAAAGAACTAAGTGAGGTACATAAAAAAGACTTCTCAGATTACCATATTTTTTAAAGCCTTATTAAAAAAAATCATAAACCTTAGCCAAGAGGTCGCTGCAACATTTGAAGCTCTATATCTAACCTTGGAGGGTCATTTTCTTAACAACTGAGGGCACTTATAGGAAGAACTCAATAAGCCTTAGAACTTTGCTTCTCAGACTTTTTCCCTAAAATGTTTCTTTTCAAGATATTTCAAATGTGGCCTTATCTAGAACAACCTGAATTTTAGCTGTAAGTAATTTTGCTAATAGCTGTTTATTTGTGGTTACTATTCAAGAAAATTAGCTTTAATGCATGTTAGTACATGGTACATAGTACAATTTGTTTTGATATCTTTATTAAGTAAATTTAATTAAGATGTAATCGAGTAGTCATTATTTATTAACCAACAGGCTGAAAATATAGGTTATTTTATGTTTCACACTAAATTGTAATTCAACAGAATTGGGATTCCTCTTCTTTTTTTTTCTTCTTTCTATGCCCAAGAGGAGATAAAAAAGTTATTTTACAATAACTCCTATATAATGACTAAACACTCGGGTACTTACTTTTAACTCTTTTTGGTTATCACTATTCAAAGCTAAATTGCCAAGAGCAGTAATAGCAGCCATTTGCACAGATGGCTTGTAATGAGTCAAAAGGCGCTGAACTCTGATTAAGCAACCAACTTCCCTCAGAGTTACCTAAAAATAATCAAAAATGAAAAATAGCTCATATCAATATCAGGTATACAAAAAATATGCATTTGTTGTATGCTGGAAAAAATAAAAATAAAAATAACAAATATAAGTAAAAATTAAGATAAAATGTGCAGTCAACTACAGAGTAATAGCATGACCTTAATGACATAGTAAGCATGAAATTGAATAATTATAGTAATTAACTATTTTATAATATGGAGGGCACTGATAACCTCAGCAGTTGAGCGTCATAAATCCCCAATAAACAACAACAACTATTTTATAATATTATTATATTTAACATAAGTATACTTTAAAAGCTGTATTTTATCCTTATGACAGATTTACCATAGAAAAATTAAGCTTCACATTGCTCTATGACTAGATTTTAGATAAATTTCAAAAGAACTTAATCCATCCAACATTGCGGAAGCTAAAAACATATGGTTTGTTTAAAATTTTATAAATACATATTTATTTTTCTGAATGTGTTCTAGTGCCCACATTTTTTAAAATAATGAAACTAATAGTTTAGTTTGAAAAACTCACACGAGTTGAGTAAAGAAAAAGTTTGTAGGACATACCAGGTGCAAAATCTAATTTTTAAAATGTATTTCTCATAACCTTATTATAAAAAACGCTTATTCAGGAGTATATACTCCTGAATATATTTTTACAAATATAATTACAATTACAATGGCTTCCCCTACTCTTCCTTTCAATTTTAGAGGTATTTCTATTTATTTTTGCTCTCATTGCTCTCTTAGAGAGAGCATGCAAACTGCAAAATTATAAGAACATAGTTAGTAAATTTGACTTGCCTTACTGTAAGAACTATATTTAAAAATCAATATTACATCCTATATAATTGGGGATGTAATATTTTAATATTATATAAATACAATTGGGGAGACCAGCCTTCCTTTGATAATCAGTAGCAAAATAATACTGGAAAAACCAGTGAAATTATAGGAAGTAATGTAGCAC
This sequence comes from Oncopeltus fasciatus, assembly GCA_000696205.2. Lineage (NCBI taxonomy): Eukaryota > Metazoa > Arthropoda > Insecta > Hemiptera > Lygaeidae > Oncopeltus > Oncopeltus fasciatus. The sequence continues at coordinate 15,998 of KZ810424.1, forward strand.
TTCAATTTTTAGTTTTAAGATAAGACCTAAGAGTATTTTGACTATATTTTAGAAAAAAATTTTTTTTTTTTTTTTAGAAAAAATGAGACAGAAGAGAAATGTTGAAATCCGTCCACCTTTAAAGAACAAGATGAGGCAGGAAGGTGAAGAACATGGCAGGTGTAAGGCCTGACTACAAGGTGAAGGAGAGGTAAAGTTATTCAGAAGAATAGCAAGACCTTAATAAAACATCATAATTACATGTTAACAGGTAATTACATAATTAATATATAATAATAATTAGAAATACAAGTTCTTTGACCTACTCTTAGCCTAGAAATAGACCTACTATTTACTGACTCCTGTCTCCAGATTTTAACATGTTCATTAAACAATAATGTGCAAGAAAGATTGTAGTCAAAGCCTGGAGAAGCTTCAAAAATAGTGGAGAAATTGCCAAAATATGGCTTGTTGCCAAAGAAGGTGAGTGATTGTAAGTGTTTGATGAGATTAGAAAAGGATTGTTTATCATGAGCCTGGACAAGCCATTAATTCAACACAACTGTCAACAACTAATGGGATTGAAGAAGGGTACTTCAAAAAAACTGCCAGAATTAATCAATAGGAAAGGTCACAATTCTAGACCAAACACACGTTTAGTGAACCAACAAAAATTGAGAGATATTGGTTGGGAAGTTTTGACGCATCAGATGTACATTCCTGATCTTGCTCCGCCTGACTGTTTGGTTTGTAGGTACAGTGAAAAATTTAAGCCTACTGGTTTTATAAACTTTTCATAAAATATTTCAAATTAATCAGATTGTTAGAAATTTTTCATTACTTAATGTACTTATAGATATGTATGTAATTTCAACTACTTTTTTTTTTAATTTCTTTTTCAGCCTTAGATGTTTAATTGAATACTAATTATACTCTAATTACTAATTAATTAGTAATTAGGCTACTCGCCTTCAGTAAGAATGCTTATTAAAGTAGTCAGTTCTCAGTAATGAAACTAATAAGGGTTTCAACTTTTCATTTATGTTTAGCAAAGAAGAGAAGCTGAGATTAATGAAACATTTTTAATTTATAGTCTATTAAAGATTTTGTGAATTAGAAAACAATAAATTTATTTTCACAAAAATTTTTTCAACACATTTCAATATAAGGTTTTCTAAAAATACTAACTTGGTTAGCTGGAATAGTGGCTCCATTACTAATAGTGGTCAATGTTCTTTCTAGTAAAGCTGTGTCATTACTCTGTAGGAGAATGACAAGGCTTTTAGCATCATGGCGTGGAAATTCTCTGAAACATAAATGTAAAAAGATATAACTAAATTATGATGTCCATGTATCAGGATATTTTCATAGATGTACCATTCTAGTTTGTACACTAGAAGTAGCAACTATATCTAATAAAAAGATATAATTGCTTATCACATTAGATTTTGGATTTAAAACTTATATACAAAGTGTACAATAACCATCAGGTTTACAAAAAATATATACAATAGACTCTTAAGTTAAATACTAGTTAGGCAGCTTTCCTAGACTTTGGTGATTGAGAATAAATTCACAAACAAGAAGCAGTTTCACACACACGAACAGTGTTTCATTTCACTGGACCTAGCATTACGGTGCATATATAATTTTACAACTATAATCAGCAATAAGAGGGAAGCAAGCAAGTACAGAAAGATACATAAACACAAGATAATAAGGAAGCAAGGAAACACCCAAAAGATTTTCATAATACTTCATTAAATTTTAAAAAAATGTAAATTCTAAATTAAAATTCTGAAATTACAATTAAAATTAATTTATTTTCACTTTGTTCAGAGGCATTTTTTAGAATTTGAGTTACCATTTAATCAATCCTACTTGAACTTTGAAGCACTATATAAATATTGTTTATTCTTTCCCCTTCCCAAGTGTAGTATGATATTGATGCCATGTTAAATTTTAATAAAACTTAATGTCATTTCAACTGTGGATGAATAAATAAATCTGACAAGGGGCTTTTGAAGAAAGACTTGTAAGTTTGGACTATGTTTTAGTGAAATTGTAGTAACCAGTCCTAAATCAGTTTACTCAATTTTACTACCACTAGCTGAAAATTAGGCGTGAGTATATTCATAAAAAATAAAGAATATCATTGTGAATATGAAAATTAAAAATATTATTTTACAAAGCAACGATGCTCAGATGTACTATTAAAGGCTTATTTCAGCTCAGTTTGAAAGAGGACAATGAATAAACAGTATATCATTGAAGGATTAGCGCATCAGTAAATTTTGTCGGTAAACACAATCAATTTCTATATTTTTTTTTTTTTTAATCTAATACACTATGGAAGAAAAAAATGCAATGTCACCTTTGTTGTTGAGAAATTTTGTCCAAATTCATTTTCAACTGTTGTTCTTTTTCTTTTGATACTTCAGATTCTCGGCTGTTGTCCAAATAAGCTTCAGGACTGTGAGATTGAGCCCTAGATCTCATAGAACGTCTTGTCCCTCTCTTACTACATTTTGGTGAAGCCATAACTATATCACCACACTTTACAGCAAGCATTGGTAAATTTTCTGTTGAACGACTAGTCAGAATGTGTCTCATATCAACAGGAGAGAGAATTCTCGGGGAACTCCAAGGTGAACACTAAATTAACAAATAATAACTCATTTTCACAATTTTAATAGCAGGCAAATGAATGATTAAACTAAATTATAACTTATTTAATAAATGTCAACATAAATATATCTGTAATGAATATAAATAGCAAAAATAATAGTGTAATAAAATTCTGTAATACTCTTAATTTAAATTTTAACATTTAATTGGCAAATTACTAATAATTACTACAACCATGCTGTATTTTCAATAAATAGAATAAATTCCATAACTTGTTCATTACTTCTTCTGCACTAGTTAAGATATTAGCTTCTAGAAAACACTTACCAAGAATCATAAATAACTGAGCAAATATTCTACAAAAAAATAAATAAATAAATATAAAAAATTACACAGACTTAATTGTTAAATAAGTAAAGTTTGATCTGGCTATATTTATTTGTTTTTCTCTTGAACATTGGTAACGTTAGTATATGAGAAAATTTTTAAATTTTTTTTTTTAATTCCACAATTAGTATTTAATTACTACCATAGGGGTTTGGTCATAACTGTTGATATATAATTGTTAAAATATGCCTCATATTCTATATGATGAAATCTATTGACATTAACATGTCACTGAAAACTAAAGAAGAGACATCCTATTTGAACTCAGAAGAGCTAATATAATACTGGAATATTACAGTATCTAATATATATATATATATATATATATATATATACTTATTTCAATATNCTACAAAATATCACTTATTATAGACCAGTTTTTTTAATTTTGAAATCTTAATTACATATAAGAGCAAAACAATGAAGCTAGCTATATAATGAAGAAGGAAAAGATATAATTAAATTATATCCAATATACTTGTTAAGCTGAATACCTGTAAGCTGCGATGCCCTGGTATATGACGAGGAGAGTTCCCAGAAGTTGCTTGAATAGCTAACATAGTGTCAGTGAACATGCGTGCTTGTAGATTCAATTCCCTAATCCTTTCTTGAACAGTCATAGGTCTGAGTATTACCTTCCCTGAACCAGAGAGGTCCAAATTGCCAAGAAGAACATCAGTCTGGGTTGTCTGAGATAATCTTCTAAAGTAAAGTCGATGCTCATCTTGATATACTAAAAAATACAGAATTAAATAAATTAAATGACAAAAATTTAGCAATACCAAAATATATAAGAATACTTCTCAGCTATTCAAACTAAATCTCATTATCATTTTATAATTAATTTAATAACAAATTTCGCTTGTACAATTATTTTTAGAGTCAAATAGTGCTGGAATAATATAGTGACATAGTTTATTCAAGCACAACCTGTAGGTATAGTATACTATACTAAAGCAGAAAAGGTTGGGATTTATGAGTCCATCTCCTATTGGTTGAGCTACCAACAGACAGAACTATATCCTCAGGTTTTCCTTGCATATTAGTTCTGGAAGTGGTAAATAATATGATGAGTGAATAAGGAATTTATAAATTTTCATTAAATAACTTGAGTATTATAACACAAAATATTGAAAATACATAGTGCATCCAGAAAACTTTTACAAATAATTACTCCAAAATTATTGGGTAATTATTTTATTGTTAGTAATGTTTTGACAAAACTTGTAAGGCATCAGGTCTGAAATACAATGCACACTATTACATTTATAGAATTGTAGATTAGAATGATTCATGAATGATGAACTATTTCTTATTAATTGATTAACTTTATTTCAAGCAAGTAGCAAAAAGTCTTGTTTAGATTTATGAAAATTCCTAAAAAATTCCCATTTTTAGATGGAGTTTTTGAATGTGGAGATTATTATTAGAGAATTTATTGGGGTTCGGTTCAGGTTGATCAAAAAAAATACAATTTAAAGAAGTGTACTTTTTTTTTTTTTTTTTTATCAACCTCCAAAAAATTCTCTACTTCCCCTTTTCATTTATTTCTTCTGTTATATAGGATGCTATCAAAAATCAAGCAATTCAAAGCTTTAATATGCCTTCATCAGGTGCTTAGTGATACTCTGAGAGTGGATGCCTGAATTACACAGAAATTTACATCACTTCAAAGACTGAAAAATTTCATATCTAATCTGTACTGGGGGAGTTTGGAGGATCTTCATTGGTTTGTGATGTCTGTGTCTTTTGGTTGATCAATGTGGGTGCCAGTTTTTGCTGAGTTGTATCTGCCCTCTTTGTTGATGTTGTTAGGGTGTTTGATAATTTATTTAGCTTCTCTAATAGTCCTCTCTCGGTAGTTGTCTATCTTGGCTAGAACCTTGGTATCTTTGAAGGGAATGTTGTGGTTAGTGTTGTGGAAATGTTCAGCTATTGTAGATTTCTTAGTTTTGTTTCTTAATGCAAGTAATGTGTTCCTTGAGTCTTGAGGATACCTGTTTTCCCAAGGGATACTGTATATTCAAGGAATCCGTTGTCCTAAGTCATCCTTTGGGTTAGGGAAAACGTGTGATACCTTCCTGTCTGTTGTATAGTTAGTCTTTATACCGTGTCTCTTGAGAACCCTAGCGATCTTTTCAGTCGTGCCTTTGACGTACGATAGTGTCACTCAAGCTTTGTCCAAGCCCTTGGCAGTTAGTGATGTCTTGTCCTTTATACCATAACTGCATTTGTTTTTATTTTTGATATCACTGCTAAAAGATCTTCAAGAGTAATGTAGGAAGAACATGATAAAAAAAAAAGAAGCAATTTAAACTTTTTTTTTTTTCTTTTTTTTTAACAGAACTTAATATTTTATAAGTCTGATACCAATAAAATTACTACTAATAATAATGATAATCAATACTATATTAAAACTATTATGTTTCTAATAAAATCACTTTTCTCTAATCTCCTAAATACAATCTTGACCCAATTTAAAAATAAATAAATAAAAAAACCACCAAGTAAAACTCCCCATAAACAGAGAGTCCTCATTTCCAATTCTCTCATCTGTAACATAATATATAAATATTTATTAAGTTAGGAAGGAAAAAGGTTAAATGTTTGGTAGGTATACTTAAGAGAGGAAGAAGATGTTTTACAAAAAACATAAAATTTTGAATATATGTCACAAAATTGTACTCAATTAGCTATAAATCCAATACGTTGGTATTTTTTTAAATAATTAAGCAATTTTTACCAAACAGAGTATATTTTAAATAAAGAAATACCCACATTTGGGTGGGACATTAACCAACCACATTTGGAATCAAAGAATATTTTCTCTACACAACTAAATACTAACAAATTTGTCCTATAATATAAAATAAACTATTTTTATAATATAGGTGTAAGTTTCACCGCACTGTGGTAAATTCAATTGTTATTCCAATGAATTTAGGCTTCAATATTTCAATACTGGAGAAAATAAAAATGCACTAAAAAGAAAAGGTGGTTCAGACAACTTTTTTCACTTTTACAATTGATTCTTAATTAATATTTGCTATACTTTGGGAGTTTACAGAAATCGTTAACAACGCTCAACAATTTTAGCAGTTAAAATCAAAACTTATCATAAATTGAATTTTTTTCTCTTTGTACTTGAGCACAGATTAATAGAAAATAGGTTGATTTGAAAAACTATTAAATAAAACTACATTAACCAAACAGATTTAAAAACTAAGTAGACAACTTTTATTATGGTAATTCTTTATATATATGTGTGTGTATATATATATATATAAATTGTATTATATGGTAATAGAATT
>KZ810425.1:18126-30306 GCA_000696205.2 Oncopeltus fasciatus
GGGGGGGGGGGGGCGTTCTTAATAGGGGTCCGTCGACTTTCGCTGCTTATGTATGCCAGGTCTGTTCGACTTGTTGGTAAGCGTTCTCGTATTCTTCTTGTGGTGTGGCCGGTTCAGTGAGAACTCACATTGACAGTGAATCCATGCATGTTCATTTTCTGGTGCGCCCAGCCGTCTTTTTTTCTTCTTTGCTAATGTTCTCCTCCTTATCTCCTTGCATGACCGGTCGTCCTGCGGTAAGCGGATCTCAGGTTCCTCGTCGTTGGTTGGGGGATGTTGCCCCCTCGCTTCGGTCAGCCCCGGAAACAAACAGCCTGTAATGCAAACGACACATGCTACGAGCTGAGGAAGACCGCCACTCTTCGCCTCGCGGGACGCGCCGATCCCCGTCACACTCGCGAGGGTGCGAGACAGGCGTGGTGCTTTGTCTCTCATCGGAATGGGAGATTTCTCTAGCGGTCACTAGGCCCTTAAGTGTAACGAAAACTTATACGCTATTTCTGACTTGATGTATGCTATCCGGTGTTCTTCGTCTCCTCCCAAAGGTCTATGAGAGTCCGTCGCGGCGCCTCACAACCTCGCGGAGGCGGGGGTCTCACTTGACACATACACGGGGGGGAATATGGCTGAATAAGAAAATACTTAAGTAATTTATTTACAAAACAATTTTTACATAGAACAATTAACAAGAAAAAATATATATAAAAAATATGAAAGAGACGTATAGAAATAATTCGGATGTCTATAAGTTAAACAGCTACACCGTGCTGCATTGCTGTCCCTTCATCGTTTCTGAGGGAATGCCTGCTAACGAGCAGAAGTCTGAGGCCGACCGGTCAGATGTCTCCGGTACAAACATTTATTTTTAATGTTTATTGCGATTATGTTTATTGTTGTTTTGGTCTTCTCTCCAAACTCACCGATCACTCAGACGATGGGGGCCGGTGTTCCCGTAAAACACCTGTGCAGTGACGGCCGGAGTGAGAACACTTCTCGACAGAGAGTGTACTCGGAGACAGCAGTGGGTTGTAAGAAAGCCGTGCTGGGACTGGAGGTGCCTCTTTAGGTACTGTATACCAAAACTGTGTTCCTTGGTAATGTAGGTCCTGTTGATACGACGGGAAGAGGGTAGCAGATGAAGACCCAGCGAGTGTCTTCTTCGATACTGACATAGTCCAGGAGTCGTCTTTCGGCGGGATCTTGGCGAGTATCGCTGAGGGATCTGTGGTGTGACCTATGAGAGAAGAGGAAGATAGCCGGATCGGAGACAAGTGAGGAGCGTGTGAGTGGGTCGAGTGCAAGGAACAGACCAGCGCGAAGAGGCGGGGGTCTAGCCCCAAAATTTCCGATTCGGCTGGGAGAGTTAGAACTAATTAATAAGAAAATAAATACAGATTAAAGTCGTTTATTTACAAAAAAACAAAAATATAGAACAACAAAATTAATAGAGAATGATTAAAAAAAAAAAAGGAGTAAGGTGAGGCTTCGTGTGTTCGCTTCCTGTACTTGCGGAGTGGATGGAGTCGCAGTGCCATTAATGTCCTCTCCCTCGATGGGTCTGTCCAGGTCTTGCCTGACTCACAGCGTCCAGGTCTTACCGCGCTGGAGTCTGTGGTCGACCAGTTAGGTGTAGTAGATACATGCAAGGTTTCCACCTTCACGAATCTTCTGAATTTCCTAATGTAGGAAGTGGACGCTTGACGGCGGATATATCTGTCATTGCTGTGGTCCCAGGTCCCGAGTTGACCAACTACGATGGGGCAAATCGTTGCCCTAGCATAGCTGGCCAATAGATTCACAGCGAGTCCCGATTACTTCACCAACTTNCACCGTACACGATTCTTCTGTATTTCCAAATGTAGGAAGTGGACGCTGGACGGCGGATATTTCTGTCGTTGCTGTGGTCCCAGGTCCCGTGTTGACCAACTACGATGGGACAAATCGTTGCCCTATCATAGCTGGCCAACAGATTCACAGCGAGTTCCGATTACTTCGCCAACTTTCACCTTCTGGCCTGTTTAAAGGTGGGCGTGCGATTCCCGAACGAGACAGTCATGTCGTAGACGTACGCATGATCGTCCTTCACGAGAACCAGATCTGGCCGTAGGGCGGAGTCATCCACCGTCTGGTTTCTTGAGAGGACGCGGAACCCCCGTCCGATTGCCATCTAATCGATCCTCTTGACTATGGCGTCATGCATTATTTTTTGCCGTAATCTCGTGTGCTAGTCGAATTGGCCCAGGACGTGGGCGAGGCACTTAATTCGGATTTGTCATCTTCTGCAACTCCAGACCTGATTCCACCAATTACTACCTACGAGAGGGAATCTGCAGTCGGGCCTTAGGAACGAAGCGCCAGTTGACGAATGATAGGAAGTCACTAGTATACATGAAATAACTGGAACTAGCAGGCTCCCTTAAGCATTCGGAGGGCCACCCTTTTGTCCCGCAGCTTCTGTCCTCTCAGTTTCTGAATGTGGGAGCGAAGCCCACGTAGGATCTGGTGGTGTCAGTCAGAAGCCGCTATGAAGTCTCGTCTGGACAGAGCTCGCCATCGGATGAACGTATCAAGTTGTGCTCCAACACTCCGTCGTAGGGCGTGAACCCCTTCTGGGATCGACACCTCTGCATCAGACGATCGTTCAGGTTACCTGAGTAGGAAGTATATATCGTCCGATAGAGTGCGATTGGGCGCTTTGTAATACAGACCTCAGGATCCAACGCTGTACTCCTACGTACGTCATACGTACTGTATTCGGTCCGGTCCAGGGGAGGATTTTCGGATCTGCGGAGTCTCACTAAGTGACAGTCTCGGGACTGAAGTGCTCAGAATCGGCTGCTCGAAGGTCTGTTAGGCAAGACAGGTCCAAATCTCTCCTGCAGGCTCTCAATGACTTCCTGGGGCGGGTCGATCCGTTGAGTTGCGCCCTCGCTGATGAGTCGAATATTTGGGCCTCCTGTTTTTAACTGTAGAGCGACTGCAGGCGCTTGGGATCTGCGGTAGGGCCAGCGCTAGCGGTTGGCGACACTGTGAGTCTTACACACTTCCGGCGGTTGGCCCTGTAAGGAGAGGCTGCGCAGGCCGGGCTGATTAAAGAATAAGTATGAAAATTTATAATTTATTGTTTTGAAAGTACTACTAAGCAAGTGATATTAAAGGTTTGGTATATTAATGATAGGCAGGGCAAAGATAACATTTCCTTAGCTACATTAATATGGAATATTACAATATTTTCCGTAAAATCCAATGGAAAAAAATCCCTGTGCGCTGGCCTTCCCAAATTTCCTTTGAAAGTATTAACCCACTGTTACCTGGGAGGAAAACTTCAGGGACAATCGTTACCTGCCTACCTTTAGAAGTTTGCCGACAAACCTCACCCACCAACCCCATTTTACCGGTTGTTTCTCAGTTTAGTTCTGCACTCTGGGGTGTGAACTTAAACCTCCTGCAGAGATCTCTCTATAAATCATTATCGGTACATATAAAATGGATTTGTTTTTATATAGTCTAAATTTTTAGATTATTCTGCATGTATTATAAACTAATTTCACAAACTTGAAAACTCATATTTTTGGAATTCCGCTTTGTTTGTTTTTATTTCAATACTACGTTAATAATTTGTTCGTCTGTCAATATGCTCCATGCTTAGAGGTATTTCAGTGTAGAACCATTGAAAAGGTTCAACCAATTTCCATTAGCTTGGTTTAATCTACCTCAATTTAATTTACACACTTAAAATAAAAATTCCTGGGTCTTGGGAAACAATATTTTTTTCTTCCATTTGACAACATATCTGCTTCGTGGGCATCTTTAATACATTAAATTGACCCAGAGCACATACATCTCACACACTACTACTTTCTTAAATTAAGATACTTGACGATTAATTTCCCAAAGAACACTACTTAATCAGTGATCTTAGGACATATACCATATGAAAGTAAGGTGGGCCGGTCCCGGAGGTACTGCAATACCGGGTCGACCCGCGACAGAGGTGGAGCAAGCCCCTAGCACTCCGTCATTTTCCAAAAATCAGTTTAATCTTCTGGACCTTCGATGAAGGTCGTACCAGAGATTAAGCTGATAAGAACAGAGTAAAACGTTTTATTTACAAAAATTATGTACATGGTCACAAAACAAAAATGAATAAATAAATAACAACAAAAACAAATAAATGAATAAAAACAAAAACAACAAATAAATAATTTTCAGAAATAGTGTTCCTCCTTTCACTCGTCGGTGCTTCGATGGGCGTCTTCCTCCTCCAAGCCCAATGCGGTTTCATTTTGGGTCGCCTGTTGGTCTGCAGCATCGCGGTCCTGGGTCTGCCATCTTGCGGGTGTTTGAGACCGACCCGTCAGATGCTGTAAATAGATGCATCTGGACCACGCGATGGTTTCCGCCGTCACTATTCTTCTAAATTTCTTGAGGTAGGACGTAGTCGCAAGACGGCGGAGGTATCTGTCATTCGCGTGGTCCCAAGTCCCGAGCTGGCCAACTATAATAGGGCAGATCGTTGCCCTGGCATAGTTGGTCAGGAGGTTACCTGCGAGTTCCGCATACTTTTCCAACTTTCCCCTTCTGGCCCTTTCAAAGGCGGCCATGCGGTTCTCAAACGTGATTGTCACGTCGTAGATATACGCATGATCGTCTTTGACGAGGACCAGATCTGGTCGCAGGGCAGAGTCATCTACCGTCTGGTTCTTTGACAGGACGCGGAAACCCTTTCTTACCGCCATTCGCTCGATCCTATCAACAACGGCGTCATGCCTTTTCTGCCGTAGTCTTGAGTGCCAGTTACATTGGCCGAGGACGTGGGCAAGGCACTCGTTCGTGAACTGGCATCTCCGGCAGCCCACGACGTTACTCCACCGATTGTTACCTCCGAGGGGGCAGACTTGCAGGCGGGCTTTGTGGATGAAGCGCCAGTCGGCGAATGACAGGAAATCACCAGAGTATGTAAAGTAACTGGAATCTGGTGATTCCCTAAGACATTCGGCGACTCGCCCCTGGCTCAATTTAGCCCGCAGTTTCTGTCCCCTCAGTTTCTGAAAGTGGGCGCGAAGCCCACGTAAAATCTGGTGGCGTCCGTCGGGAGCTGCCGTGAAGTCACCGACGGCGACAGTTGGACTGTCACCATCGAAAGACCAGCCAATTCCCAAGCGTGTTGATGCTCGCCTGGCTCTGGACCACTGGTTTGACGGTAGGCTGCCCCGGTCGCGGAGCCCCTCCGTCCCCCCCGAGAGGAAGACGGAGGGGTCTGCCAATTCACCACCTTGGGTCGATCTGTCTCTGAGTGTGTCACGGAGGGAGGACAGTGCAAGGGAGGACACTCTTTCGTCCCCCGAAGTGAGGAGTTTGAAAGCGGTGTCCACCAGTGCAAAGTCACTCTCCTCGTCTGCCTTCGGGATGCCGCAAAGACCCTCAAATCGCGCTCCGTATATGTACTCATTTGATGCTTCTTGAGGTACATATAGTATCCGCTTCAACTCCGCCCGCAGGACACTGTCAAAGGAGGCCCATTGGGTCTTTTTGAAGTGTCCGTTTCTCATAGGGAAATTTAGTGCGGGGAATACGAAGGAGCGGACCGCATCTAATTTTTGCCATGGAGCTAAGTGCGATTTGAGGATCTTTAGGGCCCTGGATGTGATCTCCTCAAGAGGTGCAGAGGACGGGATCGCACGGAAACCGACAGGCTGACCTAAGAAAGACTGAGTTTCCCCCTCTCTCAGGAAGGGGACTGGTTGATCATGGATCGTGAGCTCAGTCTCTCTCAGGCCGACCGGTCGGCTTCCGGAGAGATGCATCGTCTTGCACTTTCGGAGATTCAGCCTGAGTCCGAGGCGCTCAATCTCATCGACCACAAGGTTGATGTTTTCCTGCAGTTCCACCGGGGAGGTAGAGACTATCGTCAGGTCATCGGCCAGGCCGAGCATGAAGACGTCGTTGTTGCCGGATCGATTCATGTCAAATCGCTCCAGGATATGATTGATCCCAATGTTGAAAAGGATCCCACTGAGAGGGTCGCCCTGGAGCACTCCCCTCTCTATTGATACCAGGGGGCCGTCAGTCCCCGCACACCTGATCCGTGTTTTTGCGCCCGCGTAAATATCCCTTATTACGTCAACGAAGTGGGTGCCCGCACCGCGAAGCCGGAGAGTGTCGAACAAAGCATCATGCGGGATAGACCCGAATGCGTTCGACACGTCCAGCCAGGCGATGCAGAGCTCGCCACCCGTTGAACGCACTTGTTTTAAGTGGTGGTCGATAACAAAGTTGTGCTCGAACACTCCGTCGTAGGGCATGAATCCCTTCTGGGAGTGTGCAATCACACCGTTGGATCGACACCACTGCATCAGACGATCATTCAGGAGACCTGAATAAATCTTGTAGATCGTTCGGTGCAATGCTATCGGGCGCCAGTCGGATGGGGTGGTGGGTTCGGCTCGCTTAGGTATCAATACAGTGTTGGACTCTTTCCAATCACTGGGGATCCTCCTGGAGCGAAGGCATATGTTCAGGGCGAATGACAGGAACTTACCTTTGGGGTCCGCAGTCCTCCACTGACGGTAGGTGATCCCGTCCGGTCCCGGGGAAGAGTTTTCAAATCTGCGGAGCCTCGCCAGGACCTCCTCGGGACTGAAGTGGGTCAGGTCGATCTCGTCCTCAGCAGTCCGCAGATCCGCCAGGCAGGTGGTGTCCCATTCCTGCCGGAGACAGGCCTCCTGCAGCCTCTGTATTACTTCTTGGGGCGGGTCCGTCCGCTGGGTTTCGCCCTCGCAGATGAGGCGGACGGCCCTCCTCCTGTTTCTCTTGTAGAGGGACTGCAGTCGTTTGGGATCTGCGGTGGCGCTCGCCTGTGGGACGCGATGCTGCTGTTGTTCCGTATTTCTCGGCCCCCCGTGGAACTTTTGCTTGATCTTTTCCACGGCCGAGTCTATGATTTGTATGAAGTTGGCCCACATCTCCGGCGAGTAATTTTCTCGAGAGAGGTTACGCAGGCCAGCCTCGAAGGAGCTGAGGAGACCGGCGTCTTCTCCTTCTTCCTCGTCAGGTTCTTCTTGTTGGCCGGTCTCGCTCTGTGCCTGTTCCTGCGGGCCGTCTCGGTCTTCTGGGTCCGGCTGACTGGTCGTTCTTTCTTCTTGATTCTGATGTTGCCAATCAGCCGGTCTGTTGACGGTCGTGCAGGAAGTTGAGCTCGACTCCGAGGCGATCTCTCTCGCCGGGGCGTGGGTTGTCTCGACTCGGCCGGTTCCTGGGGGGGGGCGCGGCGTCGGTGGTCTCGTCGGTCTGTCTGTTTGGAGAGGTGTAGTCGGCTGTTCCGTGTGGTCTTCTTGTTGCTGTCGGTTGTCAGCGGCCGGTTCGTCTGTCACCCTCCGGCCATCATCGTCATCTTCTCTGGTTGTCACGTCAGGCGTCGGTGGTCCTGTCACGCCTCTGCGAGCGGGTCTCGTGGTCCTCCTCGTCCTCGGTTGGGGGATATTCGCTCTAGCGGCCTCTCGCCGCGGGCCGAGGACGTGGATTGCGGTCCTGTGATTCTGAAGAGCTTTGCCGCTCGCAAAGAATTCTCCGCACACGTCGCACGCGTGATGTTCTCCGGGGATGTCCGTTATGAGGGGTGCCGGGTTCGTGAGGAGGCACCCGTGGAGCGACGGGCGGAGGGACAGGACTTCTCTGCAGAGCACGCACTCCGAGATAACTGTGGCGTCTCTGATGCCGTGGCTGGCTGCGAGATGCCTCTTGAGAGACTGGATCCCGGAGCTGTGCTCCCTCGTGATGAACAACCTGTGACAACATTCTTGGGGGCAGGCGATGATGGCCTGTCCCGACGGTACCACCGGGAGAGGATAATTCAGGTAAATGCGACGCCCATCATCGCTAATTTTGACAAAGTCAAAGAGACGCCTGTCGGTCATCAGGCGCAATCAGAGTGCAGTAACTGTTCTTCTTACTGTTATCTGAAGGGAATGTCTCCCGGAGAGGAGGGCCCCTGGGAGAAGGGGGGGGTGGCCGGTTTGTCTCTTGAGAGGGAGAGAGACTCGGGGGCGGTGGCGAGTGTGTCGTTCCCGAGACGTCGGCGGCCCGATCGTGGCAAATCCTCTTGCCCGGACATCGCCGCCGACATATCGGGAACGACACTGCGGGGGCGTTCGGGTTCAGATTCCCCCGGACGCCCGTCACAGGGAGGGGGGATACGACACACGCGCGGCGGGGGGCCGGGGACGCCCAGCGGCGGGTGGGCCGACGGCCGACGGGAACGAAGCCCCGGCCGTCGGCACACCCGCCGCGTGGAGGGCCGCCCGACAGACCCGGCGGACCGAGTTCGTCAGGCGGCCCCCCCCCCCGGCCAACACCACCGGCGGGGTCGGTTCGCGCACGGCCGTCTCCGCGCGTGATGCGCTGGGACCGCCGGTCCCGCCATCGCGGCTCGGACGTGGGGGCCCCCGCGGGAGTCGCGCCGACCCCGTCACCCCCACCGGGACCCGGTGGAGGTGCGATAGCCCGACCACGTGAGTGGGGGGCTGCCGCTCGTCGCTTCACGGGGACTCTCCGGCGGGAGAGGGACCTCCGGTCGGACACCCCGGATGCCGGGATGGCGGCCGGAGGCCCCTCCCCCTCCGCGGTCCCTCGGCAGAGTGGAGCAGAGGGGTTCGGCGGCCCGCGGGGTGCCCCGGTCGTCCGGTCTCGCGGACGTCGGGGGTTCGTCGCGAGGGGGAGTGCTTACCGCCTACATCTTACCAGTTCCGCGTCTCTCTCTCTTGCCGGCTCCTCCCCTGGTCCAGGGCGGCTGCTCCCGGGAGACTGCTGTCCCTCGTCTCCCTCCTCTACATCCGGCGGCGGTGTCCGAAGAGTCGGATAATCTTCCGTCCGGCTGCAGGTGGGGCGGGTTTTGGTTCAAGATTGGCCGATTGGCTGATAAGAACAGATACTACACTTTGATCTTAGCCAAGAGGCCGAGAAGCGATAGCAATTAATCGAAATTAAGGATTAAGTAATGTAGAAATGAAGTACAAGAATGCCGGGAAGCAAGTCCCTTTCAGATCGCTTGAATCGGACTTTCGAAAAGTGACGAAAATGGCTTTAGCGGTACTGACGGAACAAAGATTGACGTTCATGGTCTTAACAATATGGGGAGACATAGGAATTAATTATAAAAATAGCTTCAAAGAGATATCCGGCAAAGGAAAAAGGCCTGGAGGAGGTTTATGAGTCCGCTACCAGAGTGTGTGAGTGAAGCCCTGTCTAAGAGCGGGATTGTCATCTCACTCTTAGCTGTGTATGTAGTTATGTAACTAATAAAAACTATAGTACCACAACGAAAGAAAAACTAACACTAAGTTTTTAAAAATTAGTCTCTAAAAATATACAGTTTCATTTCTACCCACTGAGGGCCTATTTCACAGAGAAGTGGTGTATATATATATTGCACCGACGAAAAAACTGCTTTCCTATCAAGAATGAAAAACCAAAATCAGAAATCTAATTCCAGAACAAGCATAAAAATAAATAGCATGTGCTTAAAGGAATGTGGACGGTTTATGGGAAAGCCAATATTTCAAACTTTGTAGAATTAAACTTCAGGTACCCAACGCTAGGACCCAATTCTTGTGTCCAGGTATCTTAAGTCCGTTGTTGAGTGCAATTGACCTTTCAATACATCCCAATTAATTTATTGCCGAAAACTGGGGTTTTACAACATGATTGAATAGTAGAGTTGCCACCGTATTCTATTCTTCACAAGGGTTTTTATTATTTAGGTGTAAACCTGATTAAAATCTAATTGAACGAATAAATAAATGAGGAGATGAGGGAAAATTTTTAAGGAATATGTTTTTGAATACCAATCATGCTCATTTACCACAAGAATTATTTAGGTATAAAATAAGTAAATAAACTACTACATTTATAAAATTTATCACATACGATTGCTAATAGGCAATTAGTTAAAATAAATTAAAAAAAAAGAAGCCGGATACCACCTTCTTTGTTATGCAATTTAGTTCTTGATATAAATATTCAAGAAATGGGTATTTATTGAATTTTTTTTTTTAAATTTATGAATTTGTAAAATAAAAGTCATAATTAAAAGTAAAAATTCAAAAATCAGCAGAAAAAATATGTATGTGCTTCAAGGAGAATGGACAGTTTATGGGACAGTCAGTTTCAATGTTACCTAATTAATTTAATTGGTCGTTCTTATGTGAAATTTTTATCAGAGACAATTTTTGCTATGTTTCTGATCAAAACTTCCATACAGTCCTAGTAAAGAAATTAAGGAATCAAAAGGTTATCCAATTAAAAAATGAAGACTATAAGTGTTGTTCTTGACCCTCAAGAATAGCGCCCAGCATGTGTTAATTTTAGGATATGTTAAATCAACCTTTCCTAGTATTATAAGAACTCATCACGCAGTAGTTGTAGTGTGCATTACCCATATTTCATTAAAGATAGAAATAGACAATTTAATCTTAAAAGCTGTAGCAGGCAATGAGCGAAAATAGGTAGAAGTGGTAAAACATACGTACTGTTATTTAAAAACAGAATAACTATTAAAATTTAACATTTATTATTCTTATTATAAATATTAACGATAGGCAGGACAAAAGTAACATTTCCTTAGCTCATTGTAAAATTTTCAGTATATTCCAATGGAAAAAAATCAGGTAAATAATCCCTGTGCGTCGGCCTTCCCAATTTTCCTTTGAAAGTATTAACCCTTTGTTACCTGGGGGCTATCATTACCTGCCTACCTTTAAAAGTTTGCCGACATACCCCTCCTCAAACCCCATTTTCCCGGTCGTTTCTCAGTTTAGTTCTGCACTCTGAGATGTGAACTTAAGGCACCCGCAGAGATCTCTCTATACATTATTATCGGTACACATAAATTTTATAAAATTGATTATTTTTTCATTTTTATATAGTTAAATTTTTAGTATATTCTGTATGTCTCTTTCAGTTATATATAACATACCACATCTCTGTCTGTTCATTCCAATCTAATTCTATAAGTGTAATAGTGTGTAAGTATTACAGCCCTAAAGATGACTTACAAATTAAGTCGAAATGTTAACAATAATAAAATAATCTCCCAATAATTTTGGAATATTTTATTTTTCTGTCCCTGCCCGAAACCCTAACAAATTTTCCCAGTTTAAGGAATAATATAAACAAAACATAACAAAAGCAATTGGAGCAGAATACATAGGCATACATTTTTTTTGTAATCATACCAGCTAATTAAACCAAATAAAAGAAAATTAAAATTAAATATTTTTTTTTTAGGAATATAAAGAAGCTCTACTGGTATTTATGGAAAACTATGACACTTCAATGAAGTAAAAAATAAGTACTTATTTGATATCTATTTAAGCTGATAAACTATTACACCTTTTAACCATTCACTTTTACTCTTACAATCGAGTTCAATGTTACTTATACAGTAAAAGGATTAAGGAGTACAGTATTTTAAAATTAGGTGATTATGTATTCTAAAAATTGACACTTGATTTGGTAGTATAGACAAATAATAACAATAATAAATATTGCAAACACTAATCAAATTGAGATAATTTGCACTTTTAAACTTTTCACTCTCCAACCTATTCTATACTGTTAGGTTACAAAGAGCTTAAAGAAGCATAAACTGATGTCATACATTAGTATAAATGAACAATTGCTTAAAACAAATCATGATTATATTGCTTTCTTTAAATAAAGAAACATAATATAATTATTTATACACAACCCCCCCTCTCCACCTTATTCTATTGCAAGCAAAAATTAATACAGTCAAGTGCTTGCTCTTAAAAGGTCTATATACTGAAAATAGTCTCTATATTTTGAAAATAAAAGGTCCTGCCTAGCACTCAAGTCACTTTTAAAAATACTTTTCCTAATATATGAAGGGAATGTCTCCCGGAGAGGAGGGCCCCTGGGAGAAGGGGGGGGTGGCCGGTTTGTCTCTTGAGAGGGAGAGAGACTCGGGGGCGGTGGCGAGTGTGTCGTTCCCGAGACGTCGGCGGCCCGATCGTGGCAAATCCTCTTGCCCGGACATCGCCGCCGACATATCGGGAACGACACTGCGGGGGCGTTCGGGTTCAGATTCCCCCGGACGCCCGTCACAGGGAGGGGGGATACGACACACGCGCGGCGGGGGGCCGGGGACGCCCAGAGGACGTA
>KZ810426.1:7753-18410 GCA_000696205.2 Oncopeltus fasciatus
TCTCTCTCTCTCTCTCTCTCTCTCTCTCTCTCTCTCTCTCTCTCTCTCTCTCTCTCTCTCTCTCTCTCTCTCTCCTTCTCTCTCACGTGAGTAGACTTCATAAAATAAAGTGCTTAAGTTATGGGCAGCGTAAAACTAGGCAGTAAAGTGTAACTTCCCCCTCTACTAGTGCATACAGGACTTGAATGTATCTTCGGACATTTCGCACTGGATCTTGTAGAACCCGTCCTCTTGGGGGTTGTTAACGTTGTTACATCTCCAGATAAAGGATTCCATTATACTTTCATAACGTCTGAAGGAATGGGTGGGTTTTATTTTTCCCATCCTATTTAAAGAAGTACGCCATTCTCGCTCTGTATTATCAACATTTAGTTAAATAAAATTTTAGTTATTCCATCATTTAAATTCAATACTGTTTTGTCAGTAATTGAATGGTGTGGACCTTTGCCTGCGTAGCTCATATGGATTTGAACTCGTCCCGGATTATTTTTCAGAGAGCGGATAAATTCATTCGCCGTTAAGAGTCAATGTAAACCGTTCATAAGTCTGTATAAATTGTAGACATTTGGAGAAAATCGCTTTAACCGCTAGGGTTGAACTCCCACACCTTCGTTCCTTAGATGGCACTGATGGAGAACATTCACTCTCACTCTCAGACTCTCAAGAATGTAACTCCCCACTCTGCACACTGGCGTATACATATTTGTGTTGTGAAATAAATGTATGAGTACTACAATATGGCTTCGAACGAGAAATTATTTATAAAACTAAAAAATATTTAATTTTATTAAGATTTGTAGAGTTAATTACTAATAAGGAGTATCTATAAGTGGTAGTAGCGGTTTTTTCATGATAAAGAGAAAAAAACATATTAGAAAGATATTATCTCTCCTTTGAAGGAGCTTCATTCAGAGCCCATATTTTTCTACTGCTAGTAAAGGGTAATAAGTATAAACAGGAGGTCACTACGTGGGAGAGAAAATAACAAAAATTAAAATAATATACTGCCAAAGAAAAAGTAGGGGAGAGGTCTCCGTTACAGGTAAACAGAGCGGAAAGACTGTTTACCTGTTCTATCTCTAGCTCTCTCTCTCCTGCATCACTACGACTCTCTTTCTCTCTCTCCTGTCTGTCTTCGGCTCTATCTTACCTCTATTCCATTTCCATATTTCATCAATTTTTTTTCATCCCTTTTTTAGTTTCACCCATCTTTGCTTTAGGTCACTTTCGAACACACGCAGGCAAATGCCCTCTCTCTCTCTCTATTTATCTGTGTTTTGCCATTTCTTGTACTCGCTATATACGAGGATAACCCCGTACCAGGAGTGCTAGTGATTTCCTCCCCTCTATCACTCTCTCTTCCCTCTTTCTCTCTCTCTTCCAACCCCGCCCCTCACCCACACTTGCAGCCACTCGACGTGCACCACTACGTCTCTCCAACAGAAGCCCATCTCTCTCTCTAGCGACCTCCCCAATGCCCCCCCCCCCCCCACTCATAAGAAAGACCCCGCGGCAGACGGTACAAGGCCGACTTGTATTCTAATAGAGGACTCTGTCGTGAGTGGACCACCCAGCCCGGGCCACCAACACTCAACACGACCAGCACGTGGCCAGCTCTAACCCCCACTAATGTCTTAATTGGAGAGTCCATCTCAAAGTGGAAGATAGACCTATCTCTATCCTCTTATTAGCGATTTGTATCCATCTGTGTGTCATTTTGCACAAATTAATATGACAATTTTCAATGTAGCTTCAACTCCAATAGTATTTTATCCCATCAATGTGGCAGATATGCTAAACCTCTACAATAACTAATGACGACAATTTATACGAGATTAATGCGCAAATTTTTTCTCACCAGAGCTATTGATTTAGTAAGTCATGGATCATGTGTTGTCATATAGAAAATAATAGAGAGTTTAATTTTTAAATATTTTTATTTGTGGTTTTATTTATCCCACGTAAATTATAAATAATTAATGAGAGGGAACAGAAAATAAAAAACTATCTGTCCTCGCCAGGAATCGAACCTGGATCTCTTGCTATCCGGGCCTCGCGTGCTGACCATTACACCACAAGGACAGGCTAGAACACACTAGCCTGTCCTTGTGGTGTAATGGTCAGCACGCGAGGCCCGGATAGCAAGAGATCCAGGTTCGATTCCTGGCGAGGACAGATAGTTTTTTATTTTCTGTTCCCTCTCATTAATTATTAATAGAGAGTTTAATTGCATATTTTTAAACTATTAATTGAAAATAGAAGCAACATAATAACATATAAAGAATAACTGAATGTAATAAAAATATTAATTTTTTAAAAGAATATATTTGAGGTGATGCAGAATATTTATATTACTTAAAAATAGTTTAGACCCTTTTCACCAAACCCATTAATAGTATAACCATTTATATCATTTATATAAGAGATCCTTTTGTGGTTATGAACAATGGCAAAACATGTTCTGCCCCAGTACATTTGTTGAAATGTTCTACACAGTTGTATAGTGGTTTATCTTCTCTACTCCCACTCAACTATCCTGGTCGAAAATCCTTTGAAGCCATTATTAGTCCACAAGCTAATGCCTAGAATCCAAATGGAAATTGTTTTATGAACATAACGGATTGATATAACTGATCATCATTGCGAATTGTCATTCAATCTCTTCATATCTCTTTAATTGCCAACATATATCTTTGAATACTCTTGTTCACTCCTGTTCTTCTATCAACAGCCGATAACCTCTCTTCAAAACTTTATATGTGCTTAATGTAAAGTCAAAGTAGATATCGTTCTTCGGAGATCCCTCCCAATTATAATCTATAATTATTTGTAGCTCTCTTTGTGTCTATCCAAGTAAAATAGGCCAACTTCGAATATTAAAACATTTATTTGCTATAAACCACAATCCTTAATTCCACTTAGACATCATTCATTACTCTTCTCATTATATACAAAACCCGCCCAATATTATCACTTTTTTTTTGCCTTTACTCGTCCGTTAAGCTCTTCAGTACAAATATTATACATTTATAATAAAACTATTCAATAATTTTCTAACCAATCACACTCCAAATAGACTATACAATTATTAGTCAACAGAATATACTGTTCTGTTGAGCATTTGAACAGCAGCTGGTTTCTCAGATGCATTCTTGAATGCTAAATAAAACTCTGTAATACAAGTAAGCTCTACTCGAGATAAGTTTTACGATCGACCTAGAAAT
This sequence comes from Oncopeltus fasciatus, assembly GCA_000696205.2. Lineage (NCBI taxonomy): Eukaryota > Metazoa > Arthropoda > Insecta > Hemiptera > Lygaeidae > Oncopeltus > Oncopeltus fasciatus. Next base: position 10,978 of record KZ810426.1, read on the forward strand.
TCTTGTACAGTCTTAACACACACTCAAAGACCCTCTTTCGGCGTCTAAGTAAGTTGTATATCTCGAGGCTCTTAATTCCACGAAGGTGAGGTCGTGAATTTACGAGGGCTTCCTTACAGTGTTTGCACATTTCAGCCCGATAAGCTGACGGCCGCCTTCATGTCAGCGCCCCAGCTACCCGAGTCAGAAAAGAGGTTTGATGCTTACTCAACATCCCACTACTCGAGCTATTGAGTTTGATGGCTTAATTAGAGATATAGCTCAGGTCTAAGGGCCCTGCAGCTCACGGCCTGGAGGGAGGGGTGTGGGAGAGCCGGTTTACAACGAACGCCGCCGCTCGCTTGGCCGTTAAACCCGGGGGTTTTATGCTCCTGGTACTTTCCTCCGGATTCGAGGTGCTAGAGGAACTGATTCACTTAGGAGTCTGTACTTCAACTGAACGACCCACGCCTACTTGTGAAACCCGATCTGTAAATAAACTGAACAAACGGGTTTCTGTAAACAATGTGATAGACAAATGCAAAGCAATATACATCCTGGGTTGTTTACATGATATGTAAAGCCTTTAAAGAATTTATAAGTAAGACTTAACTGATTATCCTTATAAACTCAACAATTAAATAAGTTATAACATGAAAATTGAATTATTTGAAAATAAGCCATAAATCCAGGGCGTTGAATAGGTATAAAGAGAATATAAGTCCATAAATTATAAAATAAATGTGATAATGTCATTTTTTAAAAGTGTTATGTTACAATAATTTGTGCATAATTTCAAATAGGCTCTCTATGAATACATTTCTTCAAGAGGGACCTAATTATTGCCTTAAAACAAAGCCTTAACAACAATAAAAAGTTTAAAAAACAGTGAAACCTTTGCAAGACAATGACTATTCTCAGAAGTCGAAAGTCCGTTACACTTGACGAGTCGCTCTGACTCTCTTCATCCAAACATGCGTTTCCAGACAAAAGGACACAGCTTAGGTGTATAATTTCTGCGTGAGAAATGATAACTAAACATGGAGTGGGCGTTGTTCGGAGGAACAGATGACGGACACAGGACCAGCCATTAAGCCATTACTTAGGGCCTAAAGACCACCAGCCGGACACTGTAACAGGTCTCTAATGTGGGTATTTTGGCCGGCCGACATTATTCTGAAGACTGGTGGGCTTGCAGGCATTCTAACCTGTCCCGGAATTACCTTCCACACTAATCCCTTCCCCTTCACGTAGAGCTGTTGCCTTGGAAAGGAGAGAGAGCGCGTCACGTCGGCTGTTCCATATGTGTTCTTTCCTCATTAGTGACCAACAGATTTGTCGTGCTCGGGTAGGTTAGTGACATATCTACAATGAGCGGTGGTGAATTCACAGATAATTCCAGAAGTGATATCTGTATGAACGGAGTGGGACAAGAAAACAAATGCTTTTACAGACGTCCATTCGATCTGCATGAAAGTGCATTGAAGTTACGCATACTGAAAGGCATAACAGATGTCAAACCAGTCTACAAAAATTGCAGCAAGCTTTCTACGATCTACTTCACCAATAGCAAAGCATAGCACTTTGATGGGGAATTATATGATAGCTCACTACCATAAAGTTATATATATATAATTTACCACAGCCACAATGGATCTTTGGTGATAAAGTGGTTCTTATTCGTTTTTCTGGCGAAAACGAGAATATGCAACTCGAAAATGTCAACTTGAACATATTTTAACAATTTCTTAAAAATAAAATATAAATTTAAAAAAATAATTAACATAATATTTTAATTTCTCACCAGAGCTATTGATTTAGTAAGTCATGGATCATGTGTTGTCATATAGAAAATAATAGAGAGTTTAATTGCATATTTTTAAACTATTAATTGAAAATAGAAGCAACATAATAACATATAAAGAATAACTGAATGTAATAAAAATATTAATTTTTTAAAAGAATATATTTGAGGTGATGCNAATTCTTATAATAATTAGAAAGTTGAAAAAAAATTATTTAAATTTATTTCAGCCGAGAGATTTCCTCACCCAGTCTCTCAAAAAAAATTTTTAATATCCGCCAAAGTTCTTTATATATTTTTTAAAAACTAGTTTTGTTTTTTACCTTTGGCAGTTTGTTAAGAGTAAGCTCTTTATTTTTATTTGTGAGTATGAAAGGTTTACGTTACCAAGTATTGATACCAAAATCAGACATTATGCTTCTGTTTGTAAGAAATTTGCGATTGAATTTCTGAGTAAGGTGATAGATAAGGAAATCGTGGCCTTACGGCTAATTTGAAAAATCCTAAAATATATAACTCTTAGTTCTCCTATTCTTCAGAAAACAAAGGGATTTTATCTGGGATTTGCTGTTCAGTTAAAAAAATAAAAAAAATAATATAGTTTCTAAAACCGAACTCGCTCCATTCATTGTAAGCCCTCTCAAATAATTAAAGTAATCCTGACAAAAAGTTAAGAGTTACAAAAACTGCAACTATAACAAAGTTACAAATTTATTTCTTTATGTTTTTACAATATTTTATAGTAAGACAATTTCTACGCAAGTTAAAAAGCTTCATTTACATTTTCTCCTCTAACTATATAGTTCTTTAACATGGCAGCCAATGATTATCTGTAAATAAACTTTCCAAATCGCGTAAAACTCATTTCCGATTCCCTCCGATTTCGTTCATAAAAAACTAAGTAGTTATTCCTGTATTTAAAAACAACATGCCAAAGTTCATTCGGAAAAACAAAAGATACCTTGATTGTGATTTCAAGACAATTAAATTAAAATTTAACTTCACTATTCATTATTCAATTCAGCTGTGTAATTCTTAAAATATTTCTCCTGCCAATAAGCAAAGCTGTGTCGAGTATCTTTGCTCTAAATTAAAGCCCTCTGCAGTGAAAAAAATCTTTTCAACCCCTTTTCGCATTTAAGTAAACCCCCATTCGCATTTGCACGATTATATTTTTAAAGAAAACAAAATTGATGAAGAATTTGACTAATAGAACGTAGAAACACGACGAATTAGCTCTCAAGTGAATTAATGTCTTAATGCTTTACATGAGTTTGGATCAAAATGAAAATTTTACCATTTTCCTCAGAAATTATGATACATAAACTATTTGTATGATGTTCACGTAGGCTTCGACGGTCGTCAGATGTATTTACCGTTTCTTCTTCCGGGTTGGACCGTGTCAAGTTTTTTATAGTTGCCGAGCTTTCGCACATCATGTGATGGCTTCTTCAAGGCTGAATATATACCACCTGGATTTTAAAAAACAGCTCTCATTCTCTATTCAGCCCTGAAGATGCCATCACATGATGTGCGAAAGCTCGGCAACTATCAAAAACTTGACACGGTCCAACCCGGAAGAAGAAACGGTAAATATATTTGTATGATGTAATTACTTTTTCTGATGGGCTGTTATGGAGGACTTTGATAGAAGTTGTCAACACACATACTTGCCTGACAGCTCATTCGATGTAGGCTGTGTTTGTGATCGATGGAAAAGCGAGAAGACATCTCAAAGATTACACTCCTAAGAAGAGAGTGCAGAATGAATGGAGGAAGCTCAAGACTTTAGGAGTTTGACACGTGGAATAATTTTTGTCGGAGTGATTTCAATACTTTCGAGTTGGGGGGGGGGCGAAGTAAAAGGTATTTCTCACGTGATATACGCGGTGTGTGTAAGGCCATCCCGGTCGGTATTTGCGTAAACTTCCACGGATACAGCAGAGTTCTTCAGGAACTCTCCCGCACACAGAGACAAGCCAGGCAACACTCGTGTGTCCACACACAGCCCGACAGGATTACCCGCACAGGCGCTCAAGTCAAAAGTTTTGTTTTTCTCAAATCCTCTGTCGCACTTTGTCATCCCGGCTCGTTCCCTCCTGTAGCCGTAGATCAAAGTTCCTCTTCCCTTACCTCTTCGGTCGGGGCGAAGGACGAGTTCACTTCAAATAATATATTTTCCGGAGAGAAGGGCTCCTAATGGCGAAGAAGGAGATCCTAATGGCCTTTGGGATGCCCGGCCACTTCTAGGGGAACTCACATCCCCCCTCGAGCGACTCCCTCGAGTAGAGGTAAGCCATTAAATTTTATAAAGCTCATCAGATAGGAATTATGAGACGGGACATTAAACACGGTGCAACAATACTCGGCTAATGCAATGTTATCAAGAGGAAAACTTCGGTACTTCCATATGTGACCTACTACTGACAAGTGGGAGTAATATTTCAAATTTGTTTTCATTTTGGCTATCTACATTTATTAAACGACATCTTTAGTCGTACAAACTTCTTTCAGTTCTATTAAACAAGGCTAATGGAACAGTATCATAATTTATTACTGTGTTAATAAACTTATACCTACTGTACAGTCAATCTGTTTTTAATTTGAAATAGGGAGTTTCTTGACTGTGGGTATTACTGGTAAATACTTTGTTGGGGTTCGGTCAAGGTTCATCCAAAACAGTCATGTAGATTTAGTACAGGTAACATATTCCTCCCCTCTCACTTTCATGATAGCCCTGAAGACAGCAGATAATGTAAGATACATTTCTTTGAATTTTATTTTTTTTGGAATCAATCTTGACCGAACCCTAACAAATTCTCGACTTTAATTAATGTGTCTTAATATAAATGCAGACTATTTAAAATGAAATATAATAAAAAATTTAAAATATATATTGCAGTAATTGATTTTCATTATTATGGTTTCAATGATTAAAATGAAAAGTAGATTCATATATTTATAAANATCCTAGGATAAGGAGGAGATGGGTGCCGGATAGTCTATCGCGGGTTAACCTGGGCTCCTCTCTGAGGACGGGTTACGTCCCGGGATAGACGAGCAAGGACAACAATGCACCCCATCGAAAATTATAATGTATAGAAAATGTACAGAATATTTTTTTTTAAATAAAGAGTTATATATTTTACAAAAATGATTGAAGTGAAAGAGATTATTTATATATATAAATCTGCTTTATATTTATTTACCTACTGTTAACTAATCAATTTTTATATTTCGTTATATTCTAAGAACTATATATAGGTTTTTTTAATATTTTTCAAGCAAATTGTTTAGTTAAATTGAAGTCTAACTATTGCATTAATTAGTTGGGAACTAAATTTTCCTTTGTTCCCAATTACAAACTCAAATTACGAACTCCTCTGTTAGCACAAGGAAGTTAGAAATTAAATTAAATATTATAATTTTATTTGCTTTTCCTTAGGAGTGCAGTGAATTTAATAACGATTTATAATTAAATTTTCTCATTAGGGCTGCTAGTTGTGCAACAGTAGAAAGAGAATCTGAGGAACTTTATTATTCCAACTACTAAGAATTTTAGTTGTTAAATATATTTATTTAAATTTTTTATCTTTTTAAGGTATACAGCAGAAATCTAAAAAATGATTCTTTAATGTATTTTTAAATGGGAGAGTTGGTCATGATAAATTACCATTCAAAACCAAGGTTAGAACAAGTTGCCAATAAGCTTTTATTCTGAATACTTATATTGTTAAGTATCTTAATAACCCGTACGTCCAAGACATCATTTCCACCAATGGTCTTCACTCTATTCCGCAGTAAACTCCCATTTCACGCTAATACAAATGCCCAATCCCTGTCATAGGACTCCTACCCTTACAACTCTTCCCCTAGGCTAAACTATTGCAAAGTGATTTCCTAGGCCTTAATTCCTAAATTTTTAGCAAATAGGTCGTTGTGCGCTTGCTCTTTGCTTAAAAAGTTTCTTAATTTTTAAATATATGTGCCTGTTTATTTTTTTTATTAATATCAAATAACAAAATATATTTATTTTTTCAGAATGTAGCAAATTAAATTTTATATAACTAAGTTTGTTGAATATTATTGAAGTATAACAAAAGTTGCATTTATCTATCTAACCAAAAGAATATGCAAAATATCAAAATTTTAAGAGTATGATAATTCTTAATTTTTTGTCGTAGGGTACTTAAGTGAAAACTATTAAGACACCAAATTGAAAATTTTTAATATACTCATAATTTATTTGGAGTTAAAAAAAAAGTTTAACATTTAAAGAAGGTAATAAAGAACGTTACTCGGAAAACTAAGAGATAATTTTTAATTAAAATAGTGAATTTTCTTTGCTTGACGTCTATTCATTTAAAATATTTTTTATATGTTAAAAACAAATAAGAAACTTTATTTCCTGGTGAAAAAATACTAAATATTAAAAAAAAATATTTTTGTGGAAGATTTATTTTAAAATAAATATAAATGCAAGATTTTTTTAGAAAACCGTTATTTTCAGGGAAGGACACTTGGCCCAAGAAGTGACGAGCAGATTGGATCTTCGCTGTTCATCCATTTCTACGTGATGAATGAAAGTAGATGTCAAATTTTATACAGTCAATCTGGTTTTGCCGCGCCTTAATTGGTTGGTAAATCACATGAGCAGGAAGAGACATGCAATAGAAGTTCAGGAGAGGTTGGGCCAGTGCTGTGGCCTCTGTACGAACAGTGATGCACTTCTGCAGGATGTGGAAAACAATGCAAGAGAGAAGAAAATGTAGGCAAATAGGAATGAACTATATAGTGTGTGTGTACGGTCAGAGTGGTCGTGGTCCACTGATGGAACAGAGAACATATTGTGGACGCAAGTAAAGATGGAACAAGCCAATGGTCAAGCCACTACCAACTAGTGCTACAGGAGGTAAGGAATACTGGATGTTACCGGTGCTAGGTCAAGCCAAATTAGGCCGGAAATCTTGCTTAACTGCAGAAAGATTTATCATGTGGCAGGAGTAGAAAAACAAGTATATTATCTTCACCTCCTTCAAGGGATAAACAGTAATTAAGTCCTCTCGTAAATCTTAAGAAGCATAAATGTAATTATCTCTGAAATATATATGAAAAAAGTCGTGTGATTATTTGAAGAAAATTAGAAGTGGACGCTCGACGGGGGAGAAACGTTCAGACAAAGAAAACTAATCCCAATAAAGGAGATCACGTATCTTGAGTCACGCTTCGACTTATTTTTTTTGAAAACGAAAAAAGGCAGTGAACTAGATTACATTTAGTAAAGATCAACAAGGCAACAGACTCTGCTGGAGAGAAATAAGGATTATGTGGTCGTGAAACATCTCCTCACGAATATCGGCGCGCCCATATGCTCTGCCACACGATAGAGATGGCCTCCGGAGATTAGTCAAAACGCCAGCTTCCCTACGCTACCAAATTATGTGATAATCCACATTCCTGCTAAATAGTTCTCTATTCAAGATCTTCTCTCAACAAAGAGCAGGTCAACAGCTTTCTACTACCCTAATAGATCCCAATAGGTTCGCAAGTAAAACGCAATTATTATAACTAGAAAGTGTGTATTACAATATATGTAATAAACTTAAATTTCTAGGCTCTACAAAGAAATAGGAAAAAAAAGTTTATATAT
>KZ810427.1:36149-50519 GCA_000696205.2 Oncopeltus fasciatus
TTTTTTTTTTTTTTTTTTTTTTTTTTTTTTTTTTTTTTTTTTTTTGTTTTTTTTAAATTGTCATTTTTACACTGGCGCCTTTTAATGTCTGTCAAAAACATATTTCACAATCCCAATAAATTAATGAAGAATACAAAGGAAACATTCAGGTACTACTGCGAAAGTGGCAGAATGCAATAGAAATAGTAATTATTCTATGGATTCCTGAACATTTCGTTTGTTTCAACCATAATAGTATAGTTACTATAATAATATAGTGACTTAGATAATAATATAATAATAACTTACTCTATACCCCATGATTTGCATCTAAGGAATTTTTTTGTCGTATAAAAATATAAGTGATTATATTTATCATCATTTTGTTTGTACACATTACATTATGTATGTGATGAGTTTTATTTCTGTTGTTTATTTTCATAATTTTACGATATATATAGTAGATATTTTATAGCTGTCCTTTACTTTATACACCTTAGGAAAACGATTAAGGTTGATAAGTATGGAAGTAGGCTGGTGAATTATAGAAACAGAGAGCTTATGAATAAAGGGCTCACTCAATTGTAAGCTACAGAAAATTTCTATAACCAATATTAATTACCGATTTCCTCGGTTTGGAACTCATGAGACTGTGGGTTCGAGGACCATTATGGGTTTTTAGAATGGGGTGTGGCTATGTGAATTAGCTCATCCCTCACTAAATGCTTACATGTGAGTTTAAAAAAAAAATATTATATCAAACAGAATAACTTTTAAATGTTACGAAAATGAAACTGTAACTTTAATTTATTTTTTCATTTTTTTATACACAAAGTTATCCATTTTGTAATAATCTACTGCTATGTTTCAGATTTGCCGAGAAACTTTTTCTTACTACACTATAATGTACCAGTTCTTTAGTCAAAAGTAGCGATGTTATTTATTATGTATCAATAGATTTAGCAATGCAGCATTAAAGAATTTCACTGTAATACAAATTGGTATAAATATATATATGTAAAATAAAAGCACCTTGCATATGGTAATTGTATATTTATTCAAGAAAGAGAATGCCTACATTTTTCTAGCATTTAAATGATAAAGAAACAATTTTAGAAACTACAATACTAAGTGAAATAACCACGGGTGAATATCACTATACCACTAATTTTTTTTTTAATTCCAAGATCGTGTGAAATTTTATTTACGTTTCGACTGAATATTTTTAGACGAAGTAAATTAATGTTATTGACAAAAAATTAATCAGTGATAATGCCACATAAAGAAATTCTGTGCCGTAAGGGAAATTATATTTCTACATAAAAAAAAGTTTAAATTTTTTTTTTTCATCTTTTTTATTACATATAGTTATTTTAAATTATGTTAATTTTAGTTAATTATTTTTGTATAATACACCCTTCAAATAATTAATTAATAATTGATTTTGAACTACTCGAGTATTTTAATTTACTATGGGCAGTTTACATTAAATATTATCTCGTACTATATATTCTATCATGTTCTGTTAATCACATTTCTGTAACAAACCCATGTAANGGGTAATTATTTTAATATTGGCAACGTTTCATTAGAGTGATCTCAGACTGAGATGTGACCATAAACCTCCATCGGAGTTCTCTCCATACATCATAATCGCATATATAACTACATGCACACCTACAGACACAAAGAAAATGACTTCTCACTGGAATTTATTTCATTTTGTATTTGTTGTTATATTGTTAGTCTGAATTATTTTAAATTTGTATGGCTTGTTAATATTTTACGAGTAAAATAATCTATTAGCCGATAAAATAAATTATTTTGAACAAAGGGTAATACACATTTTTATATTTGTACATTTCTTATGAGTAGAAACTAGTCAAAACATTCGATTATTCATAAAATTGGAAAATTGTTTTACCCTGAAACGAGGCAAATGGTAAAATTGTGGTAAATAACAGATGGATGGAGGTAATTGGGTAGTTCCTTGGGGTTGAGCATTAGTATCCTTGTGGTATGGGAGCCTTCACACAACACCGCTATTTCCTGAGGTTCCTCGGCATCGTCCTCCCGGGCGAGGTGCAGAACAAGTATGTCCGCCTCGCATTCAACCTGTGGTTCGGCTACCTCGCGGTATGCCTGCCTGTGCTAACCACCTGCTTCTTCCTGGGGGTGACCAATCTCCACTCCGTCTACTCCGCCACGGCCATCACCTACTCCATCTCGGGGGTGATCAGCTCCGCCTGCGCCTCCGTCAAGCTCTACCTCCTCCGCCACCACAGGCGCGACATCAAGGAGCTCGTGGACGTGCTGTTCGACGTGGAAGCCGACACGGGCCTGGGCAGGTTCACCACCGCTCTGATTTACCTCTATCAGGGGTTGGCGCTCGGCTTCAGGGTCATCTCCCTGTCCGAAGTCCTGGCCAAGAGGAAGTTGACCATCCTCATGCCGTTCTGGACTCCCTTCGACAGGCAGAACCCCGGTGTGGCGTTGGCCACGCTCATCTTCTACCAGGGATCGGCCATTATCAAGACCATTTGCAATTTCTTCACGGACGCCGTCTTTTTGAATATATCAAATCAGCTTTGCCACAGGCTTTATATTTTGAAAAATACATTTAGATTAATTGGTTTACCGCAGGAGGAAAAGAAAGAACTCCTTAAAGGGAAATACATTCTGAAAATACCTGAACATTTTATAAATGACGATGAAATGATTCTAAAATTATGTATTAAAGAACATATTTTTTTACTTAAGTAAGTAGTGATTTATAATTTAAGTTAAAAATTTGATAGAGTAAACGCGCACACACACACTCACTCAAACAAAATGTAAGAGATAATTTGACAGAAAGTATTAAGTATTGTTAAGATTTTAAGAATAAAAATCTTAGCAATAATCAATAGCCTGAATAAATATAGTAAATAATTACCATAATTAAACAAAGTGGAAAAATATACCTATATCGATGCTTACAGCCAATGTCACTTATATTTCTCTCTACTAAATCCCCTCTATCTGGGTTGTTCAAATGACTAAAATAGTCCCATATTATACGGAAAAGATAAAAGAGCTGTTAAGAAAATGTCCATTACATAGTAGGGAATGTGTGGGGGTTCGATGAAGGTAAATTTAAAAAATACAATTTAAAGAGAAATCTTTGTATCAATCATGAACCCTATCAAATTATCTACTAATAATTTTTATGGTTAAGAAACTCTCCATTTGTTTATTGCGAAAGAGCTGCGAAATCTATACAGCTTCCTATGTTTCATTAAATATGTATATATATATGAGCAAATTACGGAATTGAATTTAAAAGTTGGAGACAACAATGGGCATAGAACGCATGACCTATTTGCTCTGGAATATATTCTTGTGTTGGAAAAAAAAAAGTCAGATATATATTCTATAAAATTAATTTTTACACTTATTGTATTCATTAATTTTTTTTTAGCGCCAAAATGAAGGAAAATGCAAAGCTTTTATTTTCCTGCTTAAAAACCCTTTCTCCCTCGACTGGTTTCAGCTATTAACTAACTTATCTTTTCAAAAGAAGCTTAAATATCGTTTTTGGTTTCATTATTTTAAAAATTGCGTACGCAATGCGCATACAGGCAAACATACATTTTGTTCACGTAAGCTTCCACGGTCGTCAGATGTAAGCACAGTTTCTTCTTCCGGGTTGGACCGTGTCTAGTTGTTGATAGTCGCCGAGCTTTCGCACATCCTGTGATGGCTTCTTCAGGGCTGAATAGAGAATGAGGTTTTCGATGGCTCCTCATTCTCTATTCAGCCCTGAAGAAGCCATCACAGGATGTGCGAAAGCTCGGCGACTATCAACAACTAGACACGGTCCAACCCGGAAGAAGAAACTGAACATAAATATACATTTATTTATAGAGAACGACAGCTGATGTCTTGGTTTATATATTTTTGACTATTTAAAAGAATAGGAATCAATGAGATTTATGGAATCTTTGTCTTCTTTTCAGCAGGTCTGCCTAAAATCAATATGTTCATATTGGTTGAAAAGCATTCATGCAATAGCAAAACTTTTCAACAGATCTTCCCTGATCCTACATCAGAAAAGCTGTATATATATATANAAAGGAGAGGGGTGGGGGGTTCTTTTTTTCCACAAAGTTTGACGTATTCAAACTCCAGATCGTTCAGCTTATACTGCACCGAGTTCATTTTTATGAAAACTCAAAGAGGTACATATATTTAAATATTAAATTAATTGTGGTATGTAATTCTACGCTAAATTATTTACAAGAAATGTACAGGGAGCCAGACAAAAATCTTACTACCAAAGCCCTCCCCGCTTATTTCTTGTTATATATAAATATTTGCCTGTACTCGCTCCAGCGTCCCAAATTTTAAAACGATTCATTTTCAGCATTTAAACTTTTTTTTTCTTCCAAACTGTTGGAATTAATATTTTGGTTTCTTGTTTTTTATAAAATAATATATGCAACAAAATTGGTGAAGATGTAATTTTATAATACATATTTAATTAAGTTTTGTTTTAAAGTATAGAAAACAAATTCTTTATTAAGGCTTTTATCACAAATTAATGAATTATTTATTATACTTTTAATTCATTCGTATGAGAGGGAGTGGGGGATTAAAAGGGAGACCAAAATTTATTATCGTAATATCTTCCTTGTTATTTGAGTTGCAAAAAAATATAATATTTTTACGAAAGAAAAAAATTTAAGAATTTAACTGTGAGGGTTGAGCGATTTCTCACTCTTCTTTCACAGCTAAAATAGAGCAAATATTACTGGCCATCCTCTTACGTTCGTCTCCTCGCCGGCTTGTTGATTACATGTCCTTATTTAGTCTTGTTTACATCCAACTTAATATAACATGGGAAAACTGCTCCAGCTAATTAAATGGCGGTAAGCTAATATATATAAAAATTATGTATTCTCACCATAGCCAAAAGATAAGTATTAAACTGAATGGTACGTGATGTCCGTAAGAAAGCCTCAGCTTGAGCGGAAGATTGAAGGGTGACTGATTGATGTCGTCGCAAAGGAGTTAGAAGGAGGTTAGACTAGCGTTAACCTATCCTTGGTAAGAAATGGAAATGGGTAATTATCCTTTTACTGACTTGAATTCAAGCCTTATTCAAATTTTATTGTAATTATTGGTATATTTTTACATATCAGCTCCTGCATGACGGAATTTTAATAAAAAAATCAATGATCAGTTTCATTGCGTTAAATTGTATATTAAATCATGTAATTAAAAAATATATATAAAAAAAAGCTGAAAATAGTGATTATATGCCATTCACAACATCAAAATCAATGTCAATGATGATATTGCTGCAGGCGTATCTTCAACTAAGAAAGGAATGATATGACAGGATGGGAAGATCCCTGCAGGACAATTTATCAAAACGGCCGCAATATGCAATACATATAAGCTTTGATGTATTCATGACATCTTCAAAATATATTGCTAAAATTAAAGTCTCATGTTGTTTATAAAGTCCGTGGTTATGATATATAATTTTAACTTATATATATATTACTATTTATTACTTATTTATTTTGTATCTGACACCCAGGAAGGGTGAGGAACCCTTCATGCCCCTCTTCTCTTCCACGTTTAGGTTTTAAAAAAAATAATTTCTCCCCTACTTCTTAATAAATCTTTACATTTTATTTAACTATTTACTTTACTTATAAATTAACATATTATATTATACCTAAAAAGGTAGTAATCCTTAAGCTGCAATCAAAAATGTATTTGTTTCAGGATAGTGGGAAAGTTTTCAAAAATTTTAAACAGAATTTTCTTGCCTCAGTCCTTCAATGCTTTTACTTCTATTTGCACGGCTTTGTTTCTAGTTTCTCAGGTAGATTTTTTTTATTATTTAATTATATTTTTTATAGTTATAAGTTAATAGATATAAAATATTAAGTATCGATACAGTGTTGTACCGCTATCAATTACTAAACCAAATTCCTTGATATAACCCTTTTGTCATAAGGTGATCACCATTTGGGAACATCATGCACGAAACTTTTAAATTAAACTTGTTGTAAATTTCTTAAAGAAACTTGTTTCTTCATACTTCTCGTGTCAATGTAACATAAATTCCTATAAGACTTTAACATAAAAAAAAAAAAAATAAATAAAAAAAGAATTCTGGCACGGCGTAAGGTGAACATATTTCATAATTTGATTGATGAATTCGACCTGTCATAAATCGAAATACATCTCATTTTGGAGGGGGGTTATAATTTATTTTCCAGGTCGATTTAATGGTTTTTTTTATATGAAAGAAAGCTAAAAATTAAACTTTTAGTCAGAAGTTTTGTAAATATATAGATTTGTTGTTAAAATTATGCAGATAAATAATAAATAAGTAACAAGAGGTTTAAAGACAAACCAAATTAATAATCCGTCAATACTTTCATAATTTTATGGTGTCAAAACAATTTGTGGAACTAAACAAATACAAAATTTAACAAATATTTCCTGAAAAATAAAATTTTCATGAATAGAAAAAAAGAGATATATGTAATTTTGTAGTTAGAGGGTTGAGCTGGGCTCTTATTCAAAACTTTAAGATAATTGTCAACGTGCTATAGTTGTAAACGGGAAGAATTCGAATTGAATAATTATCAATTAACTATCCTAATTATTATTAATATGCAATAGGTGAAAAAATTACATTTTAACATTCATAATCAATAATTATTTAAAAAAATTTACCCTGGTCTATATCCAACATTAATTATGAGTGTAAAATCTACAGTCACCCTACTTCTAGGCGACTGACTTAATTTTAAGCGTTTTTAAGGCGTTTTTCTGGGCAGATATATAGCTAACTTAATATATTTATAGACAAAAACTGATGTAAAGGTTACAAATTTATGGCTAAGAAAGTTCAATTTGCAAATAAATGGAAAATTTATTACTATTCTTAGTTTTATATTGTGAATAAATTGGGATGCTGTGCAGCCGATTAGATATAGTTGGACTTTATATTTTATTATTGTATTTAGATATAATAATAAAATAAGTAAGCAGAATGGAATATTAATCTTAAAAAAAAAAAATAAGAAAAATAAAATTCTGCACAGTATTAAATCTTCTCGGCAATTGTTATATTTTTTTTTATTTAATATTTTAATGTTTTATTTTAAGACATGTTTTAATTTTACATATATTTTCAGGCAGATAATATGATTGGAGAGGCATTTAAAGTCACGCCCTGGACGACTTTAATATTCCTTCAACTATTCGTGTCTTGCTTCGCAGGTGAATTAATAAAGCAAAAGGTAAGTGTTTCAATATATTATCATTTAGTAAAACTTTTTTCTTATTATTTATTTGTGTGATTATGCTGTGGTGTAAAATAAATAATGAGACGGTAAAATTCCAAATCTAATAGAAAACTTATCTAGTAATAAATAAATAATATTAAATATACTTTTATAAACACAAGTTTCTTTTTCTTCAATGTGGGTCTCAACGCACGTCACTCACTTGTACTAATGAGACTCCAAATCATTTCAGAACATTTCATGGTACGAGTATATATTGCGATGAGACTTTGTTCGATGTTCAGTCAGGAATGATTTATTGTATGCATAAACTTTTTTTTTTCTTTATTAATATCATTGCTAGTTTGATTTATGCAAAAAAACTGAGTCTAAATTTATCTGAAATCTGGCTTTCTAAAATTAAAATATATTTTATCTTATAAAGAATGCAGAACGGAGAAATATATGGACAGTTACTTTAACAATTGATGATATCAAACATAAGTCATACAGGAGAGTGGACATCAATATAGTATCTTGCAGATTTTACATAGGAAAATTAAGCTATTATCGTATAAAAATTGGATGTGTAAATGTAATGTTTTGAAGAAAAGAAAATGTTAAATATATTTCAGGTCCTACACATTTATTTGTTTGATTATTTATAACTATATATAAATGTATAATTGTAATAACTCCAAATATTGTAAAAACGTTAAAAAAAACTTTGCTTCGGGTGAGAAATCCGCTACTTGTGATGTATGAGCAATAAATTGTACAGTTAAAAAAAATTGTATATTAAATTTATATTTCAGTGAATGCCTGATAATATTATATTATCAGTTTTGTGTGATTCACAAAGATTCTCATAGCAAAATTTAATTTATTCACATGAATAATCTAAAATAACTATTTAAATGTAGGCATTATATTTTTTTATTTTTACTTCCAGTTTCACGATATTTTCGTAACCTCTTACTCGAACAGCTGGTACAACTGCCCAGAGAAGATCCGTACCTCGCTCTTAGTAGTGCAGACTTACACCTCAAAACAAAAATCACTGAGAGGGGCGTACGTCATAGAATTGTCTCTACACACATACGAGACGGTAAGTTGTCTCCTGCTTGCAATTATCCAGGATTACCTGCTGCATTTTATTTCTTCCATTTATCTGCAAGTTTAACTTATGAATGCTGACACTACACTATATATTTAACTGTCATATGATAAAAAGTTATTGAAAGCGAGGTTGAATAAATAACATGAATGAAATGAAATCTTTTGTTAAGAAGGATTAGTTATTCGTCTTGGAGATATGAGTTTGAATAGGTAGTTAAGTTCGGTCAAAATGAAAAAAAAAAAAAAACTCAATATTTTCTTAAAAGGTGCATGAAAAATTCTTCGACGCTTCAGCTTACATAGTAAGTCATCTTCAGGGCTCTAGAGAAATATTGTGAGCGTAGATAAGAAATAAATTTACACGGAAAATTATATATATATATATAGAAAAGTATGCAAAATAAAGTATAAATAAATAAATATATATATAGTTTATATAGTGTATTTATTTAATTAAAATACTATTAATCTTCTTTTCATTTTTTCAGGCTGTGAGAGAGGTATTTTCAACATTTACTGTTATGTATCAACTATTTAATACTAAATGAGTTTATTATTATTATGTTGTAGCTGATTAGATGAAAAAGTATAATTTATGATAGAAATATAGAAAATTGTTGCATTCAAGAAGTTTGTTTATTATATTTTCCTGTAGATAAATTTAGATAAGATATATTTAAGAATATATATTTTGAAGGCTTATCGAAATGTGTGGTAGACAAGAAGGTAAGGAAGAAGAGGGAAACACACATGGTTTACAAAAGGGGAAAAAAAAGAAAAATAAAGAAAGGTAAGTGTAAGATTTAGCAGATTTCCTATATTGTATGCTGGTAATATAACGTAACTTCCAAAAGATGTTCACCGATCCTACAAGCTGAAAATATGGCACATTAATAATTACACACACACACATTTATTTATTTATTGCTCTGGTGTCCGAAATTTTAAAATAATAAAACTAAATAGAGTATTTAAGGTTCTATTTGCAAATTCTTGGTTGAGTTCGTTAATAAGTGAAATCAGTCAAGTCGGTGATGGGGGGGGGGGACTAAACAGAGGTAGAACAAAATGTTTAATTGTAATATCTTTGTTGCTAATTCTAGCTTTATAATAACTTTATAGATCATAGTTAGTGGTTGGTTGGCCGTCGAGTATTATGGTGGAGTAATTAATCAGGGTTTCGGCCAGAATTAGAAAAATAATATACTCCAAAACTGTTGGGTAATTATTTTAATATTGGCAACGTTTCATTAGAGTGATCTCAGACTGAGATGTGACCATAAACCTCCATCGGAGTTCTCTCCATACATCATAATCGCCCTGACTTACAAGTTAAGTCGAAAACTTGACAATAATGAAATAACTAACCAATAACTTTGGAGTATTTTATTTTTTATAGAACATAGAAAATGTAAAAAATAGAACTTTTCTAAAGTTTATATTCTGAAACATAACTTTACTAAAAATGGTAATTAAGAAAGAAATTAACGAATGTAATTGGCTACACTGTGGATGAGCGATTTCTAACCTCCCCGCCAAACTTTAGTGGTCATGTACTTTTTGCTTTCATTGTTCTAACATTTTTGTTAATTAAATTCTCTCAATTACTCTTATTTACATCCATTGCTTATATCCGGGAAATTTCTATAGATTAGTCAGAATTACGACAACCAATCCGATTAAGCACACATATACTGCTATATCATACTCATACGTTCGTTTTGTGCCAATCTGCTTGCGAATAATATTGGCAATTCTACTATCCTGCATTGTAGCCGATCATTTTAAAAATGAAAAAAAAAAAATGAAAAAATAAAGAAATACTGATATTAGATATGGTATTTAATCCAATGTTAATTTTATACTATAAATGCAAGGGAATAGAATAAAAAAATCTTACTACCTCAGCCGGAACTCGAAGCCAGATCTCCTGCTTTCCGGGTAAGTATGCTGGCCATTACACCACCGAAGCTTATTAGATAATTCCTTCTACTCCCCGCACTTTACTCCAAGTCTAAGCCCCCGAGTAAGATGAATATATCGTCCTATGCTCGAAGGAGTTAACATTGTCAGCTATTTGTTAGACTCTCGTTTTTTTTCCCCTTAAATTTTCTTTTTTTAAATACTGATCTTAGTTGTGGTTTTTATTACGTTAATAAATAATAAAGATCCGGGTTCGAGTCCCTGCTGAGTAGTAATTTTTTTTTATTCTATTCCCTTTTACGACATAGATTACTCGAGCAAAAGAAATTTCAAGAATCAATAGACCACAGTTCATTTTTTTATAATTAATTTTTATATAATGGCATTGAAGATGCAATTAATTGTTATTGTTACATAGATTTGGCTTTTCGCATTTTAATTTTAATTGAAAGGCTAAGGTTGTTATCCAGCGAAATCTTACTAAGTAGAAGTGTGAATTACCTTAAACGTCAAATAGGAGTGAAACTTCTTTTTAAATTTACTGCCTTTGGTGTAGTATTCAGTTTAGAGTAATTAAACTGAATCCAGATTTGTTTATTGCTTAAGACATAATCAATAATATTACATGAGATGGAAATTTCAAATACAAATAATTATTAAGTACAACTTTGAGTAGTTCGCTTAGTTTGCGCAGCCCCTGTGTGACAGACTTTATATTTCTGAGTGTAGAGTGTTATAGCGTGCTATAGAGTGATTTAATAGAGTAATAAAGTGTAATAGAGTGCTTCAAGTACTGTAGTCGGGATTGTTCTCATTGCTCTATAAGTCTTTATTCTTCATTCAGTGCCCGTATGTAATTGGTATTTATGGCAACCAATCACAAACTGCCACTGGAAAGGTAACTCTTAGTTTGACAACAACCTACAGGCTGCTTTCGGGTTAATACCCCTAGTTAAAACTTTTGCATTCCCTTAAATACAAAATATCTGTTTTGTAAAAATATTACATTAGAAAATTACACTTGAGAGATGCTGAGATTCTTTCAGATTTCTCAACCCTGGCAAGTTCGGGTTCGAATGTCGTAATTAGAATAGCCGATAAAGACAAAAGCTTGATTAGTGTCATGGTTGTTTATAATATATATGGCTAATAGAAAGAAAGGTTAAATAAAAAAAAATCTATTGTGATCTATGCATTTTATCATGGTACTATTAATTACTAAGATATAACGGTTTTTCAATATATCTCCTTTTAAATCACTCACTGCTGGTGTAAAGTACTATTACAGCATTTTTCGAACTCACCCGTTAGCGAAAATCAACCAAAACACCATTTCATAGCAACTAATTTTACAATAGAATTAAAGTTTATATAAGATTTTATTTTTATTTTTGACTTCTTCTATGTAGACTGTCAAAAGTGAAAGAAAAATTTCTTTTTTTTTTTTTTTAAATATGTTAAAAATGTGAATAGATTTATTTCCCTCTGTAAACATAAATATATGGCATGTCATTTACATATAGCTGAAAGGCGCTTCAAATGAAAATTTGAACAAAATAAATTCGCCATTTTTCTTGATAATCATTATACTTTGTGTGAGTACATTTGTCAACAATGCATTTTTGAAAATTTAATGAATTTCTTATAGGTTAAAAAAAATAATATGTCCTATTTCTTTAAAAGACAAAATAAATTATTTACCGAAACCGTCAAAAAACATTTAAACTTTAATTATTCATATTATAATGTTACACGAAATGTATTTCCTTCATCGTACAAACATTCTGAAGGTCATTTAATAATAATGTTGTTTGCAATCAAATTTTAGAAAATGTGCAAAGAGAGAAGTCGCACGGAAAGCGCCGAGAGCAATTCTACCCTCCAATGCCCTAGGTCTTCTTCATTAAGTTGAATTATTAAGGGAGGACGATGTACCGATAATTTGTTCCAAACAAACAGGGGGGTGGGCTAATACTCGCTGTTCCACTCCCACCCTACGGGGGCGGCTTCTTCAATCTTGCATGTCTCTATTAGGCTTGCTTTGAGCAATTCCGGAAAATATTCATGAGCAGTCGAAGCCGCCTCACCCGGATTGCTATTACATAATTGGCCACTTTGCGCGGGAAACGTAAAGCGACGGTGGCGGGAAGGGGGTGGGGTAGGTAATCATGGCACCGCAGGTCTCCCGAAGAATTCCTTATGAAGGGCGAACTCATTAAGTCATTTAACTGCGGGAGACAAGCTCATCAGAGTACAGCGGAATCGTCAGTAGGAGACCAAGTCCCTCGGCATACCTATACATAACGCTCCTTCATAAATGGAAGCAATTTACAGATGGCCGACAACACATACTGGCTCTGGACTTTCCCGATGTGTTTGGCCTGCCTGGGCATATCAACAGAAGGGTAGCATATATTTATGTAAGATATATGTAAATGAATCCTCCTCTTCAGTGTCTATCTACAACAGAATTTATGAATCCAAGTTGAATTATGGGTAATGAAAAATTGCAATGTCGAGATAAGTTCGGAATTTTCATGTCTGTGGAAAAACAGATTGTGATGCAGACTTCCCCAATGTTAGCGTTAAATCCATGTCACTATATGACTACGATAAGAACTGCTCTCGGAGATGTAAGAGAGCTTTCGCTTACAGCTTGAAGGTCATCAAAGCTCTTCCTTAATTCTAAATCGGTGGATTAAAAAAAAAATACAAATTTAAAAAAGGTATATTTTTTAAAAAAATTATCTGCCAACGTTTCTGCTTTCATTGTAAGCCATCTTCAGGGCTGTCTATCATGAAGACGAGAGAGGACGTCCTGTGCCCAAGTTCACATTTCCATGGAAATGGAAATTCCAGTCATGGAAATGTGAACTTAGGGATCATGATAGACAGCCCTGAAGATGGCTTACAATGTAAGCCGAAACGTTGGCAGATAATCTTATAAAAAATACACTTTTTTTTAAATTCGTTTTTTTTTTGGATCTACCTTGACCGAACCCCAACTAAAATCATCTAAGAATAATATCTACGGTCAAAAAAAAATCTTCTTTTGTAAATTTTATTTATTTTTATACTTAACGATTTCCGTATATATCTAATTTACAATCTTGGGATATCCCATCAGCTTCAGTGACGTTTTACAGTAAAATGAAACTATTTTATTAATATAAGTATAATTATATGCTGATAAAATAATTTTAAAAGGAAATAAAATTTTTATTTTAAATAAAAAACAAAATTCATTATTTTCTATAAATATTTATATTTGTAGGTGATTGATATTTTTCCATATCTATAGACAGAATAGTAACCTCTCCATTTTAAAAGACATCCAACGTCTGTTTCTGTTAGCATGTTCTTTCCAGATAAGTCTCTTCTGATTTCTTTCAGGATAAATTCCAAGGAAGTTAAAGACATCCTCTGGTCGCAAAGCAAACACATGGCACCCTCGTGAGGACTCCACAGCTCCCTGTGTTTCCGTTCTCGTCTTCATCACTGTACTAATTCTTTCCAGACTGTTTCCATCATTTACGTGAGAAAGATATTCTGCTACAAATTTCAGCGTCTTGTAGAGTGCGATATTGTCATGTCATGACTGTTGGAAAAACGCTTCAATTCTTCTCTGAAATATGGTTTGAAGTTAATATGTATGTGTGCATTGTTCTTAAGTTGTAGCTCCCAAATATTTTCAAATAATGAGATCACATTCGCCATTTGAATTTCTTTTTAATGAGTTAATTAGTTCTTTAGTGGGTGATATCAAGTAAAAAAAGCAAAACCCACTGGGTGAAAATAATGCATGGTCCATTTAGTATTATGTATATAATGCATTTGTTGTTGATTTAAGTTTCTTTCTGCCATAGTTACTGAGCTCGTAGATGATTGATAGTGATGAAGGGAGGAGGGGGTGAAGAGAGAAAGAACAAAATTAAAAATCATTAATATATTCGTTATTATATTAGCTTAACAATACTTTCATAAACTTAGTAAAGAAAATAACATTTCCTAAATTTTTATATATATATATAGATCGATGATGTTAACACACTTG
>KZ810427.1:61209-71216 GCA_000696205.2 Oncopeltus fasciatus
CACTTAGGGTCATGAAGAGAGGGGCTATCTACAGGTTTCTACCCCATTCTATACTTCCATGGCTCAGGAAACGCTATTATTTAGCTATTATCAAAGCCTGGACAGGATTTTAACACGCAGGATCATACCCTGAGCCACCCTGGCCCCCCAGCTTTTACAATCAAATTAGTCGTTAACTCTAATTCTTGTTTTCTTTTATGGAATATGGAAAATCTGCTTAGTTTACGCTTTACTGTGTGAAAATTTAAAAAAAAAAATATAAAAATTAAAATTTATTTGATAAAAAATCAAAAATCAAAAATGTTGATTTACTGGGAAGAGGGCTTCATAAAATGGAGTGGGGGATTGCAATGATCATCATTGGTACAATTTAGACAGAGAATTGTAGCCTCGGACAGAGAAGCTTTTTGCCTCCTTCCTTTTTAATTTAAGTAAAATCTTTTTGAACAAAACAGATTTTATTTTTTTATATTATTTTTTAAAAGTAATTTTAATGTAATGTATGTTTACATTTAGGTAAGTTACGCTGTTCCAACTAATTACTTTGATGAAATTGATGAAGTAATTTCAAATACTAAAGAAACAGAAATCGTACGAGGGCGACAAGCTCAATCCCCTCCTGTAACGGCTTCAACGAACGCGAGCACTCCGTCATTGAACACCACTACAAGAGCCCCTGAAGTGCCTCAGACGACCAGTCCTACGCCAGGAGTAGCAGCCAACGCAACTACACTGACTACAGCTTGGCCTTCACCGCCTGCTACAGGTAATGCAACAGTACCGACTACGACCAGACCTCCACCACCAACTACAGGTAATGCAACTGCACCGACTACGACTAGACCACCACCTCCAACTGCAGGTAATGCAACTACACTGACTACGACCAGAACTCCGGCTGTCACTGCAGGCATGCTGACTACTACACGTCCTCCTTCGCCAGCCATGACCTCTGCACGGCCTAACCAGATGGTATCGGGAAACTGCACGCTGGGTGACGATATCCTCCACGTTCTTTTCAACAGGACATCCATGGAGCATCCCCAATTCACCCTGGAAAACTCTCTGGGTGTAGTCGGCTCGCGACTGGAAATCATAAACGCAATAATGAACTACCTACGAAATCATACCCAACAAGAAATAGAAGCATGTCTGGATCTATACGGGTAAATATACAAATTTGTAATGACTATTTAATCGTTATTGGTTAATATCTTTGACTCTAAAGGATCATTTTTAAAAGTAAACTTCATCTCTATGTTATATTTCAAACTACTATGTTTTTATTTTGTTGTTTTTTTTAAGATCATATGAATCCAAAAAATATACATTTTATGTGTTTATGAGTAGAGCTGTGTGTCTGCGTCCACCAGTACAAATTATCATCCACATGTGTTGTCGGATCGGTACAAAAGGACATCTAAAATTCTTATATTTGCGCTGGTATCTATGTTGATGACAATTGAGGTCTTCAAATAATATCCGATTCTCTGCATTTTGCATATATTTTTCAATTGTTGAGCGCTTTCGGAATTATCTTCGGAGCTTAATCACCTATCACCAAAGTATAAAGCAATTTTATTCAGTACATAAATACATCTTATATCTAACATTTTTTACAAAATATACACTCATGAACATTAAGATAAACAATAAATTAAAATAGCACAAAATAGTTATTAAAACAATTATAAAACCCTGTTTAAACTATTAATATTATAAATATAGAATGTATACATAAATAACAATATAATATCCTATGGAAGTTGGTTGATTTATGGACTCATACATACTTTTGATATATACATACAATCGCTTTCATTCACACTATAAAAATATTCATTATAACACATTTATTTATATGAAAAGAATGAGAAATCTAGCCCTAGACCTTTTTATGAGTGTCCCTACCTTGGTGGCTCTAGGTCCACTGTTTCTTATTTGCAGAAAGTCTCTTAGGGATAATTCAATGTCCCCACTTCCTGCAAATGAGTGTGTTGGTCAAGACATCTAGTATTGTCAGCCTTTTCCAGCTTTATCTCTAGAGCCTCCAGAACACTCATCCATCTTCCTTAACTTTCATTGTGAAAATGACTAAATTATTCCCTTTGGTATGCCTTGCCTCAGTCAAAATTTTATTTTCTACTTCCTGTCCAATCTATTTTGGTCATGAAGGAGAGGCTTTCGATAGATAACCTATCTATCTAAAACCCCATCTCAACAACCATGGTACTGAACAAATATAAAAATAAAATCTAACCCAAAGTGGGGCTCAAACCTGCAGCGTCAGGATTGGTATTTGTACTTGGAACCCATTGCGCATGCTAGTTTTATAAATGCTTGAAAAATCATATAAATGACAATGCCTTTTAAGTATTGTAAGTGGTTAAAGTACTATCTTAGGCATGAGGCTTTTGCCCTTCAAAAGAAGTGATTTAATTATTGGAAATTTATAAAATTGTATGGAATTAGTTACAAATACCCATTTTTGCCAATGAGAAAATCAGTTGCCATATTGAATTCTATCTTTCATTCCCCCAACATTGAAGGGTCAACACTTTTTTGGGGGGAAAAGGATCAATGTGTGTTTATTTGTATACTATATCCCTTAAAATATATTTAACTGGAACCTTTTAAGGAGAATACTCATTATACTAACAGTACAAAAGAATTTATATTATTTTTCCTTTTGTATAACTCTGCTTTATTTTTAGTTTACATTTTTAAGCAATGTTTAAATACATCCAATATGTTTTGATAATTATATTATGGTTGTGTAAAGTTTTCTGATTTTTTTTTTCTTTCTTAAAAAAGGAGCCTAACTGAGAATTGACATAAATATGACTAGTTATGCCATGCATATATATATTCTTTCTTTTCCAATTCAAATACTCTGTAACAAAGCATGGCATCTGTGCACACTCAATCATCACTGTCTTGCTTATATTTGGTACCCATAGTATCTTAATAGGCGGATAATTATTTCTTATCCTTAGATTTAGTGTTTCATTGGCTAATTAAAATGTTACACTTGTGAAACAATTTATTTCACTATTCATTTACTTTTTGATCTGGTTTTGCCAGAGAATCTCAATTTTTCATAATATTTCAATTGGAATTTTGTTATCCAGCTATATTAAGGTTAACTTTAATTATTAATTATGAAAATGAGGCTGTTAATTCATACTTTATTTAACAATTAGTTGTATGATAGTAAGCAAACAGCTTATATAGCTGTCATTTTCATAGATCCTTGTGATAGCAGCCATGTTTTTATCTCTATTATCAGACTTCATTATTAGAGGTAAATAATTTTGTCTTTAGATTTAAAGAATATGTTTAATTTTCTCTTTTGGAATTTGTTTTTAATAAAGATTTATGAATATATATTTTATATCACATGTTATACAAGACTGTAGTACTTTAAGCTTATTTTTAGAATTGTCAAGAAAAATATATATACTTTTTAACTTAATAACATCCTTTTTAATAACTTATCTCTAGCATCTCTCTCCTTTCTGTTAAATTTTCTTATTGGTGCCAGTAGTCCTAGTTGGCTTTAAGCAATCAGCTTATTTTATACATTTAGTTTGTCACAGTACTCGAATTATCTTGTTGCATTTTTGAAATACTAAGAAGCTTTGACTATCCTCCATTCTATGGCAATTGACTAAACATAATATTGCATCAGCAATTTTAATGCAATTATTAAACTGCCCATTAGAGTTCTACTAGCTGACTGACTCAACAATTAAGAGATAACTATTTTGTGTATTTTATTTTTTTAAATTTATGCATATTTTCAGCAGTATTGAATTTTTTGTCTTAACCTCCATTAGCCACACACATACTCTTAATTCTTTACTACTGGCATTGTATACACTAGATACTTAAGCTAATCCCCAATGTCTATTAGTCTTATTTTCCTAAATAATGAACTTATTATTTTCACTTAAAAGCTACATGCCCAAAATTGGGGCTTTTAGGAGCATTGAAAGACATGCACATAAATATAAACTTTAGTGACTATAATTTTTGGAGTCTAGAAAGTAGGATCAGAGAAAACATTTTCAAAAATTTTGTCACGAGAACAACTTCAATAGCTGCATTCCTTCAAAATTTGCAACAATATTTTTTTTAAATATAAGAAAATATGAAATAGTAATAATAATTGAATATGATTGCAGCACTCTAATAATGTGCAGCATTTTAATAGCATATGCAGCTCTTTAATGGTGACTGTGTAGTGCAAATATATATTACATATGTACCATACAGTTGTATACATATATAATGACAATTGCCAACCTCCACTCCACATTAACTATAGAGTTAACTTCACTTAGAACAAGTTGACCCATAAAAAATGTGTGTGTGTGTATATATATAAATATAGAAAATGTGGAGTGGGGAATGGCAATTTTCATTATGATTGTTGAAAGGAGGTAATCAAGTTCAATAAACCTTAAATTATATTTTTACAGCTCAACTTGATCTAGGTGAAGTGGATTTGGATTTGTATATTAGTATGAACTGGGTTGGAAAGGAAAACCAATATATTTTCAGTTGATCAAACTTATTAGCTGCTAGGAAACCTTTCTCATGAAAGGAACCATCAACAAAAGCAGGTACATGAGGATTAAATGACTTGAATAGCCAACACATTTTAATTTTCCCTCATTTTTTTTAACAATCTAAAGAAAAGAGTTAAATACATTGGTGAAATGCCATTTAAAAGAGAAAAGCATGGTGTAGTGCATACTTATTAGTATATAGTCCATCACCGAGTTTAGTGGTGGCGGTCAATGAGATAAGATAGGAGTGCTGGTGTGGATTAATCTTAATTTGCCTAACACCTATGGCTCTAAGCAAAATTAGAATGTTGGAACTCTCATACCTTCTATTCTCCGTCTTCATTGGTTTCTGCAAACCATCTTCTTGTAGCCAACAGAAGATGGTTTGCAGAAACCAATGAAGATGGAGAATAGAAGGTATGAGAGTTCTATATTCATTGGTGGAAGAAATAACCCTTTAGATTAGAATGTTGGATTTGCAAAAGTCAGAAATGGAACAACCCTAAAGTATAAATTGACATCATACTCTTCAATATATGCAGCTGAACTGAAAAGCAATTTCTACAGTACTCTGTGTATCCGTAAATAATTAAGATACTAAAATATTTTCAAGTTGCAATTCAATAGCCTAGTATAATGAATCGGGAGCTACTCTAAATAAAATCCATAAGTATATGGAAATATTAAAAACCTCAATAAAACAGGCTTTTCTCTAGCCTCCAGGATATTCCAGATTACCAGGGAACAAGGCAGCAGACAGAGCACTTAAAGAAGCTGCTCTCATGAATAGCCCGCCTTTAAAAATATACTAAATAAAGGACATCAAGACATGGCTAAAAGAAAGAGTGCGGAAAAGTTGGTAATCCATGTGGACTGAAATTCCACTAACTTATAAATTATATTAACATATAAGAACTGTCAATAAAACAGTAGAAAAGTTCTATGGTGTTCCAATTTAGCTCTACACTGCCATGTGACCATAATCCTCCCTTGGAGATCTCTTCAGACATCACTATTGCCCTGATGATGACTTACAAGTCAAAATGTCGGCAATAATAAAATAATTACCAATAATTTTGAAGTATTTTATTTTTCTAATGGCTGAAACCCTGACTAATTTCTTCAGCATAATACTCGATGGCCAACAAACCTACAACCATAAAACCAACAATATTAATTAATAGGTAAAATATAAACAAAGTAATCTGGTATGGAAGCTATTTTAAACAGCACCCTCAGAGGCTGGCAGGCAGTGTACTGTGACCCCAAATCTTTTTATCTGATATATATATATATAGTTTTAAAAAAACATGATCAGCAACAAAACCTGTTAAGAATAGCTTATGAAAGTAAAAATTATGTATCCTATAAACAAGTTCCAAAATTTACTAAGAGACAACTAAGTAAGATTTTTTTTAGAAAGAGGGCCCTTGACAAAAGAAACTCCCTGAGGAAGAAAAAGGCTGCCAAATATACTACTATTAGACATTTATAAATGATAATGAATTTTGATCATTGTAATGGGTCCATCACTTATGAACCTAAACGAAAAAAAAAAAAAAAAAGCTTAGTTAAATTATGCTTTGATATCTGCTCCAATAATAAGCAAAATGCTACAACACTACTTCTTGAATTGAATTTAATCTAATAGTAAGCCACTCAATGTATATTTTTTATTTTGATTCAGACTCACACTCAATGTGTCTATGATGGCCTGTTAGAAGGAAGAAGTCATAAATAATATTCATGGATATTAGTGTGAATTACTATTGAGAAGAAATGCAAGGCTTCTAAATGTGGGTCCAATCATGACCTTTCTGGATTTAGTGAAAGAATATTATCATCCAAATACTTAAATGTAAATTATTAGGCTTAAAGGTTTTTTGGAAAAAGATCAAGGCAATAAAAGGAAAGGAGAGCAAACTGATAAGAAATATAAAAGACGAGAGAGGCAGATTGATTACCGGGGACAAAGGTATTTTGGAAAGATGGAGGCGCCACTACAAAGAGGTGTTTTCTGGAGATTCTGAGGAGAGAATACCTAGAGAGGGTATGCAGAGAGAATATGATGAGGTGATATGGGAAGAGGATGTGGAAGCAGCTGTAGAGAGATTAAGACTTGGAAAAACACCAGGAAAAGAATGCATCGCCCCAGAATTCATCAAATTCGGAGGGGCAAAACTACTGAAAGCATTGCAGTATCTTTTTCAGAAGTTAATAACTGAAAAAACGATCCCTAAGGAATGGGAATACAACATAATTGTCCCAATTCACAGGAAGGGCAATACTAGCGAATGCGAGAACTACAGACCTAAATGTCTATCCCAGGTAGTGTACAAGCTCTATACTTCCATATTGGAAAATAAGCTGAAAATACTAGTGGGGGATGACTTGGAAGAGGAACAAGCTGCTTTCAGGCCTCAACGCCAGACCCAGGACCAGGGGAAAGAGTATTTTCTGGGCATTTATAGACCTAAAAGCTGCCTTTGATTCGGACTCTAGACAAGAACTGTGGAAAGATCTTTCAGAGAACAATATCCCGCAAGGATTGATAGAAGCTATCAAGTCGACCTATCATGATTTCAAAGGGATAGTAAGGATTAATGGAAAAGAGTCTGATATGTTTGCAATTTAGAAGGGTGTAAAGCAGGGGGACAGTTTGAGTCCCCTCTTATTCATTATATACATGAATGAAATTGTAAACATGTGCAAACATAGGACAGCCCGTACAACCATTGGAAATTGAGGCCCTTGCAGTCCTTGCCCTAGTAATGGTATTCGCGGATGACATTGTCCTTATAGCTGAAACTAAGGAGAGCCTAAAGCAAGCTGTAATTGAATGGGTAGCCGAGCTAGAAAGGAAAGGAATGACTATTAATGCAAGAAAAAGTAAAATAATGCACATTGGCAGGGAACAGGAATACATTGAGGTGCGCTGCAAAGGTGAAATAATGGAAATGGTGGACTACACTTACCTCGGAACAGTGATATGCAGGAATGGAAAGGTAGACCAGGAGATATCCAATGGGATAAAGAAGGCGAACTCAATTTACTACCACCTCTGTAACACAGTTATAGAGAAAAGGGAGGTGCAGAAAAATGTAAAGCTACATATCTTCAAAGCTGTTTACCTATCTACCCTCCTATATGGAAGTGAAAGCTGGGTACCAATAGACAAGCACCTAAGCAGAGTTACTGCAGCGGAAATAAGATACCTCCGTAAAATAGCGAGCCGAACCAGAAGAGATTGTGTCAGGAATGATAAGATTATAGAACAGCTGGGGGTTGGCTCCCTAATGAATAACCTTGAAAATAGACAACTTAGATGGTTTGGACATCTCTGCCGGATGAATGAGGACCGGGATGCCAGAAAATACTTTGAGGCCAGACCAACAGGGAAACGTCCCAGAACTCAATGGACTGACTACATCTCAAGTGTAGGAGAGAACAGAGGAAAAAATTGGAATGCCATGAGGGCGCTGGCTTGGGATCGGGAGGCTTGGTTTTCCTGGACTGAGGCACCTCCACGCTGAAAGGCACTAAGGAGGAAGAGAAAGAAGAAGAAGAAGCCAAGGAATAATGCATGAAAAGAGTATATTGCTATACTAATAATTATTATAAACATAATGCAATAATTATTGCAACATATTTGCATAAATATATTATTATAAATATAGGTCACATATAGATTCATTTTAATATTTATTAGGTTAAAAAGCAAAATCTATGGTGAGACTTATACTGAAAATTTTCACTAGCAAGTTACTTTAGATTAAGCCCTCCAATTTTGTGAACCAGAATAAAAATTTAAATCTATAGTTTAAATCTGAGTTACAACCTTAAGGAAATGCAGTTTTGAATTGTACATAGCAAGATTGATATTTGGAGATAGCAAGCTCAGTTTCCTATGAGATATATAACTTTGAAAATGGGCCATTAAACTATAGAACACACTTGAATTTATGTTATTATGAAGTACTATTATTAGTATAACCAAGTATATAAAAATCTGAGTGGTCAAGGTAATAGTTTTTTAAAAAGGTAAATATATGGATATTTATTTGTTTGGTTGTGGTTTATTATCCCACGTAAATTTTAAACAATTAATGAGAGGGAATAGGTAAATATATGGATTCAGATAAATTCCTGTTTTACAAAAATAATGACTCAAATTTTATGTATATAATTTATCTTGGTGTGTTGTGATAATTCTAACAGCTTTAGTCCTAAAGAAACTTTTAATCGAACTTTATGTCAAACAGGAACCCTACATTGGTTGATCCCATTTGATCATCAATATTATAAAGTCAATGAACCAGAATAATATACAAGAAAAATGGATTCTGAAGTATTTTCTTCTCCTTAAGTTTTCTTCTTTGAAAATTTTAGTTATTTAAAAGTTTTTAAATTATAAGCACCTTATCCCTCAGAAAATCCTTTTGTGACTCCAGAA
The DNA here is from genome assembly GCA_000696205.2 of Oncopeltus fasciatus. Taxonomy (NCBI): domain Eukaryota; kingdom Metazoa; phylum Arthropoda; class Insecta; order Hemiptera; family Lygaeidae; genus Oncopeltus; species Oncopeltus fasciatus. The sequence continues at coordinate 70,237 of KZ810427.1, forward strand.
GTCAAATACTTAATATTTTCAATATATAAAATTTGCAAGGTACTATTAGTATACCTGAGTAATGAAAATTTAAAAGGTTATGGTAATATCTGTTGATTTATATTTGACATGAAAAAATCTCTTAGTGATAATACCATCTGACGAAACAATTTCATTCATTAATAACTGCTTTTTGTTAATTCCTAAGTGATCCCAGGGGCTGCCTGTCTGAAGAAGGATTTAATGTTAAAGAACCTGGGAACATAATATTGCAGTAAGGGAAATAAGTAAATATATCTTGTACTTGAAAATATAGATAAATTAACCAATGTAGGGGCAGGCACTCAGGCATGTCATATTTTTTCAAAACAATAAATTTATATTTTCATTGTGATCAAAGGAAATAGAAAACAAAACTTGAACAGCACATTAATTTGGTATTCTTTACATAAAATAAACATATTAAAAAAACTATGAAAAAATTAAAATTATTCACAACTATAAAACAAGAAATAAATTTTATACATGACGAAAACAATGTTTAAAGATTTCATTAAACCTTAGATAATAGTTGGTGTAACTGGCCATTAATAAACCTTCAAAGTAAATTAAAACAGTATAAATATATATAAATTAAAAAATATAGCAAGTAAGAAATATTTAATAACAGATCACAATTTAAATACTTCTTTTTATTTGTTTAAAGCACACATCAAGTTAAGCACGGTCTTAAGATAATGGATGAAACAGAGGGACAATGCTCAGGAAAGAAAAATGAAACAGAGGCAGCTAATTTGAATGTTTTGATGATCACATGAAATTGTTAATATTTAAGCCATATAACATCAGGAAAATACAAAATGGTTTCCTAATATAGGTATATATTATATTGTATCAAATGTATAAAAGTGATTATTAATACAAATAAGACAATAAGATAATAACAATTTAATAATTAAAAAAAAAATTATGGAAGTAATATTCAGTTCAATTTTCTTTTA
>KZ810428.1:25990-39503 GCA_000696205.2 Oncopeltus fasciatus
AGAGAGAGAGAGAGAGAGAGAGAGAGAGAGAGAGAGAGAGAGTGAGTGAGGTAGAAAGGGCGATTGAGACTTCTTTTTCATAAATATATACATATATGTTTCACACTTTCTAACAATGTGTAAAATGGAAAATCCCTGTAAAGGCAGATAAGAATGAATTTGAAGTATATTATATTAAAAAAAATTATTAAGCGATAATACATAAAAGTTAGAACCTCAAAGGTTGAGCGAGCCAACTTTTACTGAAATATAGAAAGAAAATTCGATATTTTAGCAAATTCTGAACATGGATATAGAACATGAAGACAGAAAAATATCTCATACCTTCTATTCTCCGTCTTCATTGGTTTCTGCAAACCATAACCTTTTAGATTATTTACAGAAAAATATCCCTGAGATCACAAATGGAATATTATTTTGAAAAATTCATTTTGATTTTAAAATAAAATAAGAAAGGAATCTAAAAACAAAATTGTAATAATCTGATGGCAAAGTTTTCACTCACGTATACATAGTAGAATCCCCCAATGTTAATAATTCTATATAAACACACTAAGGAGTTAGGAAAAAAATTATTTGAAAAAATTCAAAGAAATAAATTCATTCATGCCAAAACCTTGGCTTGTTATGCATGCCATATTCAGGACTTATGTTCGTGGTAATGTCTATAAAAATTCAGCCAATACTTTTAATATAAAATTTTGCAAACTATCTCCTTCCTGTCTATTAGAACACTTTCAATAAATATATTCTCTTTTTATAATGGTTGGACGAAGCATTGGAAACAAAAAAACAAAACATATATGACCAAAGATAAGGAAATAATTAACTCGCACTAGGATAATAATGGTTTTTTGCTTCAAATCTAAAGAGCTTTCTAAAACACAGGTACCAATTTCAAAAATTTCCAGCACAAATCACAAAATTTTGAAATCAGTTTACGACCCTGATTTGTGCAGTTGAACTTTGATAATGGGAAATCGGTCCAGAAAGCGCTCAGAACTAGGAGATAAAATATATTCTTAGTGCGAAGGATTCCTTGTATAAATAGTCTAGCTCCTGGAACTATGGGATGAACATGATGGAACTTTTTAAACAGGAATCAAACCACTTATTTAAGAAGGTATAACTCAACATTTGTAAAGTGTAAAAAGTCTACTCACCTCTGTTTTTCTCGAAGAAGACAAATCACGCTTGAATCTGGGCTGGTGCAATTTGGGCCTCACTATCTCGTACCTGGAGAATTCAGTGTCTGGAAAAGAAAGAAAAATACATATTCATTTGCTATTTACATTTAATTATAAATAATTTAGTCGTATTAAACTCCATAAAGAATGTACACACACACACACTCCTATGCTCAGCTAAGAACACAAAAACATTTAAAGCTCCAAGCATTTCGTATCTTTTAAGTAGAGTCTTTAAAATAAAAACTCAAAAGTATGTGAATAGCTTAATTTTATCGCGGAAAATCTGAAAAAAAAAAAAAAGAAATTATGATAGCAATAGAAATTCTGCTTCTTTTTCGGAGTTCATGCGTAACAAATTTTTTTTTATTCATTTGCCAGAAAATTTTAAATACTCAATATAATTATTGACGCATTTGGTTTAGCGTGTTCTGTGGATGGGGGGAAGGTATTTATCTCTCAAAAAGGCATTATTCAAGTAGTTATGGCTAAGAATGATAGCACATTTGTCGGAGGTCAATAGGGGTCAGACAATTGACGAAAATATCTACATATGTCACTTCAGGAGACAATAACCTCAGTATCCCGCTAAATAACGCCTACAATCTCTCGTCTCCATACTCACTGTAATGCTACTGTAGAGATTTTGTTGAAGATCAGTCGTCAAGTATGAGTGGATGTAAATCTACCTCGAAAAATCTGAAATAGTTATTCTTTAACGAAAAAGTTTCGGCTTATATAATAAACCATCTTCAGGAGTGGTGGAAAAAAAAAATCCGCGACACAGGAATTAACAAAACAAAACCGATTTATCGCATTTAAAGATTGGCAAAATTAAATAAGCTAACAAGGCCAAAAATATCATAAAAGTAAAAAAAAAAAAAAAATTAATGCAAGAGAATCGAATAAAAAATCTAACTGTCCCAGTTACCGGTAATCCGCTTCCCGGATAGCAGGAGATCTAGGTTTGAGTCTTGGCTGGGACAATTAGATTTATTATTCTATTCCCTTGCATTAAACCGTTTAAAATTTACGTGGAATAAATATACCGCATGTAATAATATACCGCAATAAAAAAAATTTTAAAAAAGTTATGTTTGTTAAGGCTGATTATACGGGGCCGTAAAGGTAACACTAATCCTTAAAGGTAATAATTTTTTTGCAAGGTTTTATCGTAAAGAAGAATATAAATGTTGGATAAGTACATCTTACATTTATTACGTACTTTATTTATTTCGTAAAAATAATAACAAGGAAGATATAAAGCTAAAAGCCAAGATAGAAGCCATAATGCCAGAAAATAAACAGTATACCTATGGGATAAAAAAAATCATAAAACACAAAATCTCAGCTTTACGTGAGTAACAGAAAAATACACCTGTATTGTTTTCTATTACCTGAGAGACAAAAGAAAGAATGAAACGGGAGCCACCAGTCAAAATAAAAGAAAGGAGGAGATGTCCCTTTTTGAAGGAAGTCACCAAACAAAACAAGTAGCTTCTATGGCTCTGTTCTAGCTCCTTGGAAAAAACAATCTTAGAACCAGTCTAAGCGAGAGGACATTATGGAAACGAGAGATAGAGTATCAGTCAAGAAAATTACGTAAGCAAGGTTTAGAGAAAGTTATAGAAGGGAAGTCACAAGGCAGGGAAGAGAAAAAGAAGATTTCAATGATAACCACCAGATAAAGAACGAGATTTAAGAACCACTGATCTAACTACAGCATGACTGGAGGATATTGGGACTGCAGGAAGAGAGGACATATCTTCAAGACCAGGGACAGATCCCTAACAGTGGAGAATAAGCTTCAAGGCAGATATGGGAGTCACTAAAGAGTGAACATATCCTCAGGACCAGGAACAGATCCTAACAGTGGAAAACACGCTTCAAGACAGACATGGGAGTCACTATAGAGTGAACATATCCTCAAGACCAGGAACAGATCCCTAGCAGTGGAGAACACGCTTCAAGACAGACGTGGGAGTCACTATAGAGTGAACATATCCTCAAGACCAGGAACAGGTCCACAGCAGTGGAGAACGCGATACAAGACAGACATTGGAGTCACTATAGAGTGAACATATCGTCAAGACCAGGAACAGGCCCATAACAGTGGAAAACGCGCTACAAAACAGACATGGGAGTCACTAACAGTCAAATAGAGAAGTAATAAATAAAGCCATGGAGGAGGAAGACAAGAAGGACCCTAAAGAATGGTACTACTACAGAGCGGGCCTCAGGAAGGGATTTGAGGGTCTCTGGAAAAGGAGAACGGCCCGCAGACCTGAGGCTGAGCCGCTGCAAACAAACGTTTCAATTAACGACGGAAGCCCCAGATCCCTCGGAGCTAAACCGTTTAGCTGGAGATACTCAGCATAGACCGCAGGATCGGGCTTCCAACCCCACCTCCGGAGATAAATTATGTATTATGTATCCGGAATAATTGATGGGCCTTATGTATTCAGTCTGGGGGGCGAATGGAAGGCATTAAACACCCCTCTATCCGGGATCCCACGGGAGCTTGGCAAGAGCACGGATCCTTTCCTCTACGGAAGAGCTTTGATTTGGTAGGCGCCAGTATTCCTGTGTCATCAAACACCAAGACAAAAACATTCAAGTATTTGCTACATATTTATGTAATAGTAGCGGTGTAGCCAGTGATCAGTACACACCTGTTTATAGCGCTCCGTCTTTCCAACTATAATATACGAGTTGTGGGAAGAACTGAGATCTCAAACTCTACATACATTTGTAGTGAAGTGTCAGTGACATGTGAGTGCAGTTTCAGCTCGAATCGTCGCGAGGATCACATCTAAACAGTGAGTAAAGCGAACTATTTTTGTAGCCGTTATCCNATATATACACTAATAAAAAAATTGTAATGAGAACAAATAAACCAGTTGAAAATGTTTAGCATAGATAGATTAAAAGTTCTGTCTATTTCAAATTTTGTTTATTTATATATTTTTACATGTTAAAATCACATACGTATGGCAAAAATTATTGTAATAAAAATTCTACTTCAACATATATCCGTCAGTGATATTTTACGACATTCTTTCTGTAAAAGAGTTTGTACAATAATCCATGGAGTATTTTATAATAATTTGATTTTCGATTTTTTACAGCCTTGATAAATTAGTCAAAAGTATAATGACGGTTATCTCGTAAAGAATTTCTTTTAAATTTGGAGGCATAAAAATAATTGAATCCGATATTACTCAATAATATTACTCAATATAACAATTATACCATCAAATAGACATAAAATAAAATAAAAAATGTTAGAAAATTATATACTTATTAGTCCAGATAAAATGAAAAGTAAATCTCTCACGTATATCGACTATCCTCAGAAGGTCTCCTCCCATGGAATATCTCAAATTTACCGAACGTTAAAAGCGGTATTAGGGAAATGCTGCCTCGTAAATCGGGGGTTTAGAGAGGATGGTTAGCGAAGAGAGGTGCAGGCAGGGGAGGGAGAGAAGGGGTGAGGGTGAGAGAGAGAGAGAGAGAGAGAGAGAGAGAGAGAGAGAGAGAGAGAGAGAGAGAGAGAGAGAGAGAGAGGCGGCCGTATAAAAGGCAATCCGATGATAGCCGACGGAACCCGATAAGCAAATACTACACTGAGGGGAAGAGGTTTGAAGGGACGAATCCCAGAGATATCAATCAGTCTGAGCTTACTCTTTCATAGCGGGCGTAAACTTAGGGGGAGAAAATCTGGAATCCCACCACTCAACTTTATATACAAACTCTGCTATGACAAAAGTTAATTTCAAATGCGATACATAAATTCAAATAAGAAATACAATCCTTAACTAATCTTAACAAAACCTTATCTATCAAGGACAGAAACTCTCTCTCCCTCCCCTCTCTACACCAACCCTGTCTCTCTCTCACTCTCTCTCTCTCTCTCTCTCTCTCTCTATATATATATATATACATATATAAATATGTATAAGGAGATTCCAGCATAATGNACACACACAAACACATGTACATACATATATATATAATGAAACACTCGCGGCTGCAATATATATAGTAATCAAGAACAGTCGGGATAGAGAGTGCAATGCACACACTAAAAAAGAAAAAATCAAAAGGAGTAAGATTTTCGGGGATCACTCGCCCTTTGTCAGTGAGGAGTAAAGAGAGACTAGGTCTCAGTCCTAGTCATCGGAGGAACTTGGTTAGAGGAAGAGTTCCCTTTACGGAGTAAAACCAGTCAATAAGGTTCGATATAAAATAAAAAAGTACTATCAATGTATGTGTGTGGGTGTGTGTGTGTGACTTTGTGTAACAGCTAATAAATATAAATTTTTCTTTTTTATAAACTCCAAGGTCCCTCAACTAATAGAAATGTTATGTATATATTGAGTATGCATTAATGGAAATTAACTAGCCAGATAGCGTAGAATGTCATGTACTACATAGATAGTAGTAACATTCTGTAATATCTGTCATATCTAAATAGTACTATCTGTTGATAAATAAAGAAAAGAGAAATCGAAAAAAAAAAATCTACAAAGAATTGTAACAGTGACGATTTTAAATCTGGAGGTTAGGAATGTAGACAATTGAAAGAAAAAAAATCAGTAACTAGAGAAAGTGAGAGTGAATTTGTCTGGCTGTGGAACGTGGCGAGATGACAATAACTCGCTCGGGGAGGCCTGCTCCGACAGCCGATAACTCCACATTGTTAGGAAACAGTGTTTCATCGCGGGTATCTGTTCCAGTTAACAGTGAAATTGAAAGCGGAAACAGTGAAAATTGCTCTGTTTTCACTTCGGTGTGATCAGCAAGCAAAAATCCTGCAGAAGGGGTTAGTTTAAAACGTGTCACACACTTATCTCGAATGAACATATTTTTTTTTTCCCCTCGCATTATTGTTATCCAGCAAGAAGAACTTTACTTCAAGTCTGAAAGTCTGGACGAAGGTCTGATATCATCGTTTTTATTTAAGAAAACAAATGCAAAATCTAATTTCCTTTTTTTTTAATTTTCATTATAAACATTTATTTATAACATTCTGTTTCAAATTTGTTGGCTTAACAATATACACATATACAAGAAATTAGTAAATAAAATGTAATTTTTCAGGGGAAAGGGGCCCATTGACTTCTGTCCCAGTATATTTAGGTCACAAGAACTTAGAAGTGGCGAGGCAATCTTCATTTTAGTCGTGGGGGAGGGTTGTTGTGAGGATTGGAGTCCGAAGACAGGGGTTAGTCATATGGATTAGGGTGATATGGAAGCTTGCTATGGAAGAGTGTAAAGCGGGTGAAGCTGAGATTTTTTTTAAACATTTATAGGGCAAACAATCTTTACAGAAAAATGATTTTAAAAAGTGTACAAGTATTATAAAAATTTTGTTTTAACATTTTATTTAATAATAAAAAGCGAAATAAGTATTTTTATTTCAAATATTTATTATATGTAAGAATCATTCTAGAAAAATCCCAAGACTAGGATAAATTTTATATTGAACGGAAATACAGAGAAAATAAATACTTGAAAAGTATATCTCTTTAATAAAAATTCATAGTCTTTATAAAATTGAGAACAATACTAACCATTATATTTATAATTATGAGGTTTTATTTGATATTATTTATAAAATATAGTTATAAGAATAAATACAAATTTCAATTAAGCGATAACAGAGGAAAAAAAAAAAATGTTTATCACTCCCACTGACGTACCATTGCCCTTCATTAATTTCAATAAATTTGTAACATTATGCAATATTATAATGAGAATCTCCAATCAGAAATAATGGCTTTTGACAGATCGATGTCAGAGAAATTTACATATTTTCTAATTATACGTTCTCTGAAGTGCCCCCAAATTTTGTCATAATTATTAGGATAATAATTAATGAATTAATAATATGAAAAAGATAGTAATTAATATATTATTTTGTCAAAACTCTTTAAACAATGCGAGAACATTAGCGTAATTCGAAATAATAGTCTATCTATACATATTGAAAAACAAAAATATGATCTATGGACCTTAACCTCCATTCCGAAAATTTTTCACGATGACTCAGCCAACAAGTTAAGCTTATTGATATTATAATAAAAAGGGTTTACGCCAATGCAACATATATAAAACGAGCCCATGTCATTTTATTTATAATTTATAAACAATTCGGTAGTCAGCCAGTTTTTTTTTTTTTTTTTCAAGAGATTCAATTTCGACAAATTGAGAAAATCAAGACATTCACATTTGTAACATGACGTGATTTTTGAAAAAATGCGTACGTGCTCTTATTGCGCAAGCAATTTTTAACATAAAGAAACCAAATTCAGTATTTCAGCTTAATTTTGCAAACCAATGTATAAAATTGTTAATGGCAAAATTCGGTCGATGAAGAAGTTTTAGAAGGAAATCATCACTGATGAAAATCCTCAATATCATCCTTAGTGTTAGAGATAATAAATAAAAAAAGATAAAACGTAAAATTCTGAATTAAAATTTAATACATTTTTTACGAAAAATGAATATTTTGAAAATATTTAAAAATTCAATTTCTTGTGCAATAAGGGTGAAAATGAATGAGAAGCAAGCCGAAATTCGGCCGAATTCTTCGTTTTTATCTGAGTTAATGTACTATAATAAGTGTACAATAAAATTCCCCAACGTTGATATTCTATAATGCTTTTCTCTTGTTTTATTTATTTATTTTTATTTTTACAATTAACGCTGATCAAGGAAGATATTTAAGAATTTAACTATGATGATTACATTCCCCAGTCTTCCTTCATCTTTCCAGTGGGAAGCCAACTTACATTTACTTTTATTTACGTTCATTCTTAATGGAAGTTACAAATTTATGATGGCTTTATTTTCAACAAATGTTAGCCCAGTAACTTTTGGCTATTTTCATTTGTTCAAAACGCTGATTTTAAAGCTCTAGGCAAGTAAAACTAACAATTGTATTATTTCGTCTGAAGTAAATTGTGTACATTAAATATGAATTTCGTTTAAAAATATCCTGCAATTCTGATGTGAGTCATGATCATGATATATATATTTCAATATTTTCTAGAATCAAATAATGTGGGATCGTAGATAAGAGTGAGAAGAAAAATAGATTAAACAAAGATTTCTTAAAAAAAAAAAAAAAAAAAAAAAAAAAAAAAAAATGGAGAGTTTGTCTTCAAACAGACTTAACATAACATATTTTACAGTCCCTTAGTATAAATAACATGTTTCCTTCAAGAAGAATTTCTAATCGCGGTCCAGTACAACTGAACTTAAATTTATTATTTCTACGAAATGGTATTTAGAAAAAAAAAAGTACATCAAAATATAAATACAAGGGATGAGCCTATTGCGAGAAAATGTCCACAGAGAGACAGCGTCCGGGGGTAGACGGACGTACCTCGTCAACAAAGGGATGGAAGCTGAGCAAAACTACCAACATGGGTAAGCTTTTAGAGTGAGCCTGGCAGAGCTTGATTAAGTTAAAGCTACGGCAGGCCGCCAAGAACTGGGCCCATAACCTCCGGAGGAATATGGTCCACTAACAGACACACTTCCCCGCCATATTGAACGTGAAAAAAAATATATAATTCTTTGTAGGATAGGACATTTTTAACTTGTAATAAAAATTGTGTAAATCCCACAGTTTGCAAGACAAACTACAACGAGGAATGAAGAACTACCTAATTCTCTTTAGGTTCCACAGATTGACTTCAATCTTGGCAAGTAATATTTAAAAATATTTATTTATTAATTACATTCTGTAAAATGAACTACATTTTGTAATTTGCTAACTTTATTTTTCTATTAGCTGTGAATTACATTAGCATGGGCGTGAAAACTCCAGGAAGAAAAATATTTATAATAAATACTAATAATAACAAATGAAATAGCCCATTGACCCCACTCCTTATAAGTTTAGGCGATAAGGCCCAAAAGGTCGCGATGCCATCTCCGTTTTAGTTGCCGGAAAGGATTGTGAGGATTGGAGTCCGACGACAGGGATTGGGCAAATGGATTGGGATGAAATTGGAGTTTACTAAGGAAGAGCTTGAAGCGGGTGGAGATAAGGCCTTGGACGAAAGGAACATTAAAGTCATGGAGAAGGCAGGAATTGGATACATAATATAGAGCGTTTGCAATTATTCTGAACATTTTAGACTGAAAGGATTGTATTCGTTGGATATTGGAAGGCCCAAATGTGAACTTAAATTTTTTTTTATAGTGAAACACTAAGAACATATAGTAATCAATACATATTAAAATGTCCATAATAGTGCAAAAACTCTGTAATACTACGCACTAATTTGCTAGTTCGAAAAGTGCAATTTTTTAAGAAATTTGTTAAAGATGACTAAAAAAATGGGAGTAGAAATTGATTAATGCTGGTAAGGAATTCTCATAAAGAAGAATAAGTTAACAGCCAATTCTTCGCGCTGGTTCTATATTTTAGGCTGAGCGCTATCAATGTCAAAGGCCTCATCTTCAGAACTAAGGTATAAGCTCGAGAGCTGCTATAAGTATAGGGAGAGCACTCTGTAACCAACAAGCATAAGTTCTGAAGATAAGGCATTTGTCATTGAAAGGACTCAGCCTATTAGCTATTTGATTTTTTTTTTCAGACAATAAACCTTTTTTTTTTAAATAATTTTTACATTTCCCTGTCCTCTAAGAAGTCATGAGGGAAACACCAATGAATAAACCCGACCATTTAGCCGGATAAAAAAAAAAGTTATAATTGAAAACTCAGGAAGCATTATTCAGAATTTCTTTGGAATTCTATCTGAACTGCGACATAAGATACGGTGACAAGGAACAAAACAGTCTTGTCGTATCAAGCTGAACAGATATGCCCTCCCCCCCCTCCCCATTCCTCTGGAGTATGCAGTTCCTACTCGAAAAAATCCGATACACTCCAATTTTTCACTTTCTAGGTGGAATGAAATATCATAATACCGACAAAAAAAAAAACAACAAAAAAACACTAAATGGAGACTAGTAGTAAAAAGCTTTTAACACAATTGGAAATAAGGGTCACAATAAGAGTAATATCTTTTTATAAACTAAACTGTTTTTTCAAAAGGAGAGTTTGTTGACCGTAGATATTATTTTAAGATGATTTTAGTTGGGGTTCGGTCCTTAGGGACAGGACGTCCTTTCTCATCTTCATGATAGGTATGTGTGGCAAATTACTGCTTTAGTGATATTTCAATTTTTTTTTCTTTTCAATAAGCTGTTTGTTTGCATGTTTTTTTCAAATTGGTTCTTTTTCAAATTGTTTTTCATAAACTTTAAATTTTCTTACATAGCTTTCTACATTCATACTCTTGATATCACATTATATTATTGCAATTCTCTATTATACTAATTTCAATTATTATTGTATTCTCATGACATTGTATTTCTACAGCCCTGAAGATGGCTTACAATGTAAGCCGAAACGTTGACAGATAATCCTTTATTAAAAAATACATTTTTTAAATTTGTGTTTTTTTGGATTTACCTTGACCGAACCCCAACTAATCATCTTAGAATAAACTGTTTTTAGTTTGTTTTTTTTCCAACAAGAAAAAATAGGGAAAGAGATAATATTTCCCCAAAAGTTATGAGGGAAAAACAACTGTCAAGTGTTAAACTTTCAGGAAATCACTGAGTTTTTTTTAAAGGTTATCTTTGCCAAGAGAGACACAAGACCATCATCATCAATTCAGACAGGACTTCTTCGAGACATACAACACCATTCGTGGGTCTTCAGAGTGTGCCAGCACATGCGAGATGTGAGAGCCACGGAGGTGAGGTTAAGTGAAAGGCAATGTGCTGGAGTAAGGTCACTCGAAGAGTAACAGATTGAAGGATATTTTGCTTATAAAAGCAAGATTAATTATAAGGATTAATAAATGTTTTATTATGTCCAATGAAAAGGTAGGGAATATTTTGGAAATGAAATAACTAACAACAAGCCAATGGATTTTTGATGATTTATAGGAAAGAGCTTAGCTAAAATAGCACATATAAACCCTTTTTTTTTTCTTTTTTTTTAAAGCTACCATTCAACAACTTAAAGTCGGAAAGGAATGGGCTGTAGTTAGCCACAGTATATTAACAGACATGACACTGTGTAGGCTTTTATATCTCAAGGATTCCCAGGGCGGACGCAAACAAGTATCCTCAGTTAAACCGGCAACCCTGAATCCATGTTCAAACGAATGCTATATCCAAGAAACTTCAAAGGGCCGTTCAGAAAAGTAGTTCTACGCCAATCTGGGAAGATCTGCCATCTTTCGTGGCTCCCCAGTAACTACCCCACCTCTAGACAAAGGAATGTTTACACTCAGACGGGTACACTCACTTTTCAATACTTCTCTTCTAGTTTTGGGCCAGTCATTCCCCTCAAACCCCTATGAGGGTGTGGGAAAGAAATAATCCTTGTCGGGTTTGGGAAGAACTCAGAGGGAAGGGGGAAAAAAAAACAAAGCACTTCCCAGTACAGTGATCTTCATAGAGATGTAACTTTGACTTATAGTTCCTCTCCATGTACGATCACATCCCAAGAACTCCTGAGTGATAAATTTTTCTTTATTTATCCATCAAAGGAACCAACCATTTCCTCCATCATCCCTACAATAAAGCAGAATTTGAATCATACCAAATCTAAATACTACAATAAAGAGTTCGAAGAGCCCTTTCGTATCCTGGTGGTTGGCTGAACACATCCAAGCAGTTCATTTACATTTGTACAATCTATTTTCTTAACAATGACTTCTACAGCTATGATTCAGGTTATGAGATTGGGCTATACCACTTCGCGATGGTTCACATGTTATTATGCACAAAATAAAGAATGCTTGCGTTGCCCCGATTAAGCAGACCAAGTAGGTAGGGGGTTATGGATGTATGTAAGAAGTATGATCTTCCAATATGTCGACGACCATGGGAGTCAAGTATCGAACTATCGTGACTTGGGTGGATTCTTTGCCTGAGACGAACATGGCTATGAGAACTGACACATAATTGCAGTGAGGAGGGGCTGTATACTGAGCCCCACCATCTTGGCTGTCCACCGACTCCTCGAGATTGACCCGTGGGAAAGAGGGAAGGGAGGGGTCTACATCGCTACGCGTTCAGGGAGTAATAACTTAATGGGAGCCATTAGATATTTCATTCAGCGATTTATAGATACTTAGTGGCAAATCTGTTAAATTACGTTAGGCGTATCTCTAAACAATAACACTAATTATTGATTTGTATGTTGAATGCTCTATCCAACTTACTGTTAGAACTGAACAGAAGTTAACTTCAAATAGAATGATAAATAAATAAAATTAGGAATAATAAGCATTAAATTATTTATAGCTATGCAAAATAATATTCCTTATGGCTTCCTTCGAAATACCCTAAATTTATAGCAATTCGTAAAGTAACAAAGTATTTTTAAGGTACTATGAATTATTAAACCTTGAAAGATAAACACTATGCAAAATTAATATTTTTGTATAAGCCAGTATCTCAAAAAGAATTTTCTATATTGATTGCTTTAAAGAAATTTCCCCAAAAAGTTAAAGATATTAGACTTATATACAAATATTACATAATATTATATATAAATGATTATAAATAAAAGAAAATTAATTATATACTAATCATGTTCAATATACATATTTTATAATAACGGCACTATGTTAATAAATATCGGTCTTCCTCTAAACATAAATCTATCAATNAAATTAATTATATACTAATCATGTTCAATATACATATTTTATAATAACGGCACTATGTTAATAAATATCGGTCTTCCTCTAAACATAAATCTATCAATATTATTTATTTAAATGTAAACAAATATTATTTCTCTATTTTTTTAATTATTATTTTTTTTTTGTGTTAACCTCCCCTTCAACCACTTAGCGACATGGAGGGGGCTATCTACAGGTTGTGCCATCCCATTCTAATTATCCATGGCGCCTCTATTTTAGCCCAACCTAAGAGCTACATTCTTAAATATTGTTCTTAGCTTGCGTTTTTTGGAAAAATATAATATAATAAAACTGTAAGAATGTTAACCTATAAAAAAAAAATTGCGCCGTAAACATTTTTTAGCAACGCTAATAATAACGAAGATATTAAGATTTTACATTTTGTTATCTCCCATTAACCCCCAATCCCAATTTTAGACATTAATGAATTATCATATTTTTTACAAAAGAAAAAAAAATTTAATGTAGAATTTGCTATTCTTTTTTTACATGTACAGACAAATATATGAATAAAATTAAATAAATAAAAAATATCTCTTTCGTCACATAAATATAAATTTTTTAATAATTTTTAGT